>JAGWFQ010000100.1:0-50000 GCA_025215515.1 Schistosoma japonicum
AACATTCCAGGACCATAGAAAGTGAATTGATGAATCTACCACAATTGGATTAATTACGTAGTTTAACGAAAATTCATTAAGAATAGATGATAACCAAGCTAATGAGGCGGAAGATGGGTCAGAGATAAACACAACAAACTATGATCACAACAATGAATGTCAAGTAAACGAAGGTTAAAATACACTCACTTATTGTTACCAAGACAAATGAGAGTTGAATACTTATTCCTACTAAATACAAATGTCTAATTACTAGAGCCTTCATAGTACACCAGTATGACTACATGATGTCAGTTTACTGCTAATTTGAATGTCATCATTTCATTAATTTCATATTTTGAAACCGTTCGAATGAAACAATAAAATTTGTTGAGCCTTTTAAATGTAGTTTCCAATATGCATTCAACACAACATGCTGATACCCGTAATTCTTTTAAAATGCATCATTTATATCTGACATTTCGAGTTTGTTGCATTCTTAATAAGCCTGTATCCTATAACGTAATCAACCTATCAGTAGTATATTCTATAATTATCACTTTATGTATCTACAAGTTCTTGGTTTAAAGTTTCTAAACTTTAACTTGATCACCATGTAAATTTATAATCCCTGATGGAATATTCATTCAGAATTCAAAGTGAATTCATACATTGAACTATCTACGATTAATAACATACAGTAGTTGGCTGTTGTGAAGATTGTCAAATGTTTAATTGATATCAAAAATTGATCTGAATTAGGTATCAAAGTGACATTTGACAATCCTCACAATACGTAGTTGCAATTCATATCATATCGTTTATTACTTAAATTAGCCTCATATATCACTAACTGAAAAACTTCAAGATTAGAATGCATCGCATTTAAATGGCAACTTTATCCAAAACTGTCAACAGTAAAAGTCACAGTATTTCATACTGTTTTACCCAAAAGTATTTGCAGACCAAAACATTGACATTTACTGCAGCGGAATTTGAATGTTTATAAAAAGATAATCAAATGATGAGATAAAAAGAGAAGAGAAAACGTTATTTGAAAGTAACTGGAAAAACTTTAAATTACATCATCCAAGCAAATGACTTTTAGCATTAAAATACTTCTACGTAGACTTTGTACTGTTTATTAAACAATCTGAATCCATAGTTACACTTTTTATCATCGAATAGCTCATAAAATGCGTTAATTGAAATATGAATGTAATTCATTTTCGATACTAAGTTGCAATTCATATCACCTCACCAATGATTGACTCCTCAAGGTAATTCCTGAAGTTCTAGTGAGAAGATGTATCCAGCGGCGTTCACCTGTGATGAATGTAAGCAATTGTACACCAATGACATTGAATGAGGCCGCGTGAACATATCACAAATTGCCCAGTTCAACAATCAGAAACAACTTGAACCGCTGCGAGAGATGAGAGAAATAGTATTTTACTACACTTCCCCATAGCATATACAGTGACATTGCACTCAAATTGTTGGTCATTGAAGTTGTGAGTAGTATGTGTGATAACTGTCTTCTTGTCATCTTACAAATTTGTGCGTATTTTCAGTTTCGCGCTTATCAGTTTTATTTTAAATTTCTTCGTATAGGACAGGTTAACTGTGGTTCTGTTTTGAAGTTTATTCTATTGAAACAGTTTATTGGTACTCGTGGATAGTGCAAATAATGTTTATACAAGTACAGTGTAACAAGTATTTGATTTCTTAATATTTACATTGATGCTATGAACAAACTCCATCGTGATTATAATAGTTACAAGAAAATACAAACTCCACAATGGTATTCGGCTATCATTAGTACTCAGTTACAAAATGGACAAGTATTTGTTGGCAAGACATTAAATCAGTTACCTTATGAAGATCTTCCTCTAGGCATGGTTGTAAGTGAATCAAATTCCTCATAATGTCATCTTTTTAGATTACCTTACACATTGTAAAACATTTTCGTGTAAAAATGACTCTAGATCCTACATTCAACAAAATGCATTCACAAGTAACTTTGTTGTTGAAGGAGGAAAATCTTGTAGCCTGTCTAACTTAGTTTTGAATGAAATTTCAACTAATTTTCGTTTATTACTCAAACAGCCTCATACATTACTAACTGAAAAACTTCAAGATTAGAATGCATCGCATTTAAATGGCAACTTTATCCGAAACTGTAAACAAAGAAAGTCACAGTATTTCATACTGTTACCAAATAAAACTCTACAGTTGACAAAGATAGAGTACATCTGTTAGGAAACTAATCAGCACAGAACATATTTGCATGGGTTTGATCATTGTCTCAACTACATAAGTCTTTTTAAAACGAATGAACAACTAGCAACATCAAACCTTCAATTTGAATTGAGCATTAAGAAGGCTGTGCATCACAACTATTTACAACTTTTTTTTAATTGTTGCATACTGAAATGATTAACTTGACATAGGTGATTATAAAAGAAGTCAGATTGCAAGTAAACACTTCCCATTCACTGAAACCTAATTTGTTAGCAAAATATTTGCAAATAATACAAGAGTGTGAGCCAATTGCAATCAGTTTAATCGTGTATTTCAAATGTTTGCATCAGTATGAACAAACGTGTGATTTACAAAATTGTGAAATACGGAAAACTTAACCTGCAGGATTTTTAATGCAAAATTTTTCATAAAAATCAAGATTCATTTGTGTTGCCTAAAACTCCATGAACATCTTCACAGTGTTGGTAACGAATTACGATTTTTTGAAAAGTTTACAACCAATTCGTTAATTTTAAAATTACAAATGGTAATAGACAGCTGTCTGCGTGAGATACTTTGAATCCGTTTGCCAAACACCATCTACAACAACGTTCTGTAACAGAGAACAAATCAACTTGCAGCAGAGGAAGTGATTATAAAAAGACACTAGAGATGAATACAATACACATTGAAAAAATCAACAAACTATAGCACAAGAAAAGCACTAAATAAGAATCTTAAAGACTTAAAAGAGGAAGGCTTAGTAACAAACATTGCGTCGGGAATCGGAAACAGACATGAAGGCAATGAACAGCACCTGGAAAGAGCTGAGAAAATAAGCCCACGACAGAGTTGTTTGGAAAATACAGTTTGGCGACCTATGTTCCACATATGGCCACAAGCAATAATATATATATATATGCATTTAATGCACAAGTATGGCTGTCTGGAATAAGAAGACTAGTAGGAAAATATTATGCTTACTGTATTTTTGTTCAGTGTTACACATCTCATTTTATAGTTAGCACAATGTGAATTCTTGCTATGTACGCTTAAAAAGACTGCCTACTTGTTGATGCCTTAGCAAATTCAGTACTTAAGCTCAACGTTATGTCGTGCAATTCAAATTGAAGCAGAAACATCTAGCCAACAGTTAGTAATAGCGGCTGCTGCTGTCCAAGAAATCTATACAATCCGATTGTTTCATATTACAGTAACTACTACAAGAAAAATTTGAAGACACCTGATTGATGAGTAATGCTCCACGAGGCTAATAAATTACCAATAACAACTTGAGAAAGTTTACTTTTAGAATAAAAACATTCACCTCTGACTATTCATTTGTTACCAGCACACTCACATTATTCGATCAATACCTTGTGTATAACAAAACACTTCACAACGGAGAATAGTGGGAGTGTTTATTGAATGATCACAACTGATATAAATTTGAAAGTTAACAGTGTACAGCAGTGTTTAGCGTGGGCAATTTGCCAATAGTTCGCGAATTTAGGTGATACCTGATAACGAACGTAAGACCAGCGACACAATAACAGGAAGCTAAGCTATTTGGCAGCGCCATAGTTTAGTCAACTAGAGTAAGAAGTCTAGAGTCAGCAAGAAGGCTTTAATTCCACAGGCAGCCTAAAAATTAATTTCAACACACACAACTCACGCGTATACATACAAAATAAGGAAGCATCCTTGGAATGCCACAAACAGCGTACTAAAATAAACAATGAACCAATAAGATTTAGCGTCTTACCAAGTGGGGAACACGAACTGAATGTTAAAAAGAAACTTTTTGACGCGAAAACAAGAAATTTAAATCTACACAATAAAATCACAAAAATAGCAGGTTTGCCAAGAGAATTCTGGGAATCTAACATCCTCTACACAATTAATGCAACCAAGCAACGCCTAATACCGAACTATTTAATAATGTTTATACAGTACATTCAAAATAATCTATCGTATTACATGAATCATCAGAGGTGGTCTATTTGAAATGAAGAATGCGAGCCAATAGATCAGCCAGGCAGAATCTTATTGTATTCCATGCATTCTTTTATATATACACAAATTCAGACCACACAACAAACCAATTAGAAAATTAACATGATTACAGAACGAGGGAAATAGTGGTAGTGAATAGGAACAACGTGCACACAACTAATTGACTGTAGTCCATAATAAGAGACAATGTAATAACAGTAATTATGCTAACCGGGAGGATAGGGCAACCGGAGCGTAACAATAATAGAAACAAAATGTTTACATTACAGAAAGTTCGAATAAATGAAATAATGTTCGCAACCACAGTGCTGAAAGTTTGTTACGCTTCTTTGTATTCCGGCATAACAAGGATCTTGTGAATTCGCACGTTGTTTGTTAAATTGATGACTCTACAATTAAAACTATGTCGAATGGTGCTTATCTTGGTGTAATTTTGACTTCTGCTGTATCATGTTCTCTGCATGTTTTGCTTATATCACAGAGGGTTTTTCATTGAACATTCTTTGTGATGTGAATACATAGTTTTTATATTACCAAGCACTTATTATTACAAAATGTCAGTTCCTGTATATTATTGATTGTTTCATATTGTTTCCGATTATTTTTTCCTGAACTTTTAAGAAAAGACCATGTTGTGTTGCGTAGAGTATTAAAGACTGTTAGTAGAGTGTGTGATGAGAACTACGACGTTGTTTTTAACACGGTTGTAGACAGAAACTTGAAATCCTGCAGACTGCTATCTACTACTATTCTATCTGATATAAACCACACCTTGAATTCACATCTTTTACCTTGTATTTGTTCTGGCACGACACCATGCTGCTACATTAGAATTCAAGCACGTAAGGAAACGTATAAATGCTCTTCTACTCCATATTTGTCACTTGCTCTATGTAAAGAGAAAATTGTACAAGCCGATCTAATTACAAATTTGTGCTAATAAAATACGGATGAATGATGTAATGCAAAGACCCCCTGTTCCTTATAATATCGTAATTTGAATTTTCTCTACACAGATAAACACGTTTCGCCTTTATTATGTGTAGGTTGTTGTTGTTGCTGTTGCTATTGCTGACATGATATACGTATGTATCAACTTCACAGATAAGCACACGGTAAAAGAGTAACTTGTTGAGACATTATATGCTGACAATTCATATTGTACTGAACGTACTACTGAATTAGGTTATGATAATAATAATTATTATTACTATTATGATAACGGGTAATAATTTGTAAACAAAAACGACAACAACAAGGGCTTGTACAAATTGCTACATTAATTCCGGAATTCCATGCAACACATGTATCAGTAGGAGGGTTTAAAAAACAGAAACATTCACCACATTAAAAGAGAACAAAGGAGATAGTGGTAGTAAATAGAGACAACTTGCACACAACCAATTAACTGTAGTTCATAATGAGCAACAATATACCAAAAGCAAATACATCAAACAGGAGGACAGACTAACAGGAACGTGATAATGACAGAAATGAAATGTAAACATTACTTTAAACCAAAATAATTGAAACAGTTCTCTTAAAGACAGTTCTGGAAATTTGTTACTCTTCTTCATTCGCCCAGCATAACAATTCTAACACTTTGATTTAATCAAATGATCAGATAGCTATTATTAATGAGTTGCATAATGAGAGACTTAGGTCGTTTGAAGGTAGTCCCTAGAAATCCAGCTTCATCTATTATTTGTGCGAGTTGACACTTACTATGAAGGGAAGATGTGTGAAATGTAGATTGTGATTTATTAAGGAGTTTGTTCCAACTTGGTATTTATGCATTTTCATCATAATGACATACTGTTAGAGTCATTTAATTTCTATGTCCATATTTTTCAAACTGGTTTCTGTATTTTGACTTCCTATCAAGCAATTGACAAAGTGTGTGTGGCCAAATTCAAATCATCAAACCCCATCATCTATGAAAAGCTCGAATGTTAATGCTATATTTCTCAATCAATGTAGCATTCGAAGATATTCGTAATGCCCTATTATAGTTATATGAGCATTCTTGGAAATGTCGCTTTAAGCCACGGATACTTGATGATGAATCGATTCCCCGTCGACTTTCGAAAATGAGATCATGCCTCTCAAGTAGTTTGATGATACGTGATAAATGGTAACAGCTCGAGGTAGTTTTGGCATTAAATTATCGGCATTCATCAATAAAACACCAATCCTTGCCATCCCTTTCAGGAACTATGTGCAAAGGAGATGACTATAGGTCGTTGAATGGACTGATTAATAATAAACCCGTAATATGACCAACATAATTCTTGATTATCCGTAGTTTCACAAGTGCGAGTCAGCATGCTTTCACGAATGCAGATCAACTTATATCTGTGATGTGGTGTGTAAATCTTCTAGTTACACATGGCATGCTCTATTTAAGTCAGGATAATTGTCAAGTATTACAAATCTTGGTATTGAGTAAACAGAAGTAGTCTTGTATGTTAGGTGTGTAAGACCTTTGTTAGACATAACTGACATAACTGAATTATACGATGTTTACAAAATAGTCGTATATCTCGACATCGCCCAGCACAAATACTTACTAAATATGGAAACTAAAGCACTGGACAGTACCAACCCAATCCCCCCAATAATCAAGCTATTCAAATCTCGCCTTGATCAAAAATCTAATAAACTTTCTGCACTATTCATTATAACGGACGGTATTGAAGACGACGCAGTTCCTATTAGTGAAGAATGTAGTCACTATTTCTCCACATGCTGTACCACAGAAACAGAAATCATAGCTAAACTTTTATCCATGATGACATCCAAGCGTCTCTCTACAGTTTAGTTTACCAGCTCAAATATCAAGAAAGCCATAGCTACCCTGAAAATATCTAATGATAATGGACCCGATGACATTCCAGCATCCTTATGGAATATAGCGGTAAAGAATTATCACTTCTCTGCCTAAAGCTATTGACCTTATCTATGAACAATGAATGTTATCCAACCATATGGAAAACATCGTTCATAACTAACAATCATCAATCTTACTTACTTTCAGAAAACGTGATCGATCCATTTTAACATTGGTTTATGGCAAAACACTATTGTGCCACCTCACATTTAGAATAATTCAATTTTATAACACTTTGAAGGAATAAAGACTTCGCAGTAATTACACTTTATTTCGACTTCAGCAAAGCACTAGACAGAGTCCCTCATAACCTTCTTCTCTTAAAACCACACACTTATGGCTTACAGAACCCATAGCTAAGATGGTTTAAATCATTTCTAACAGGACGCCTAATGATTGTCAGGTTTGGCTCCAGCTTTTCAAAGCCAGTAAATGTAGTTGACGGAGTTGTACAAGGAAAAACCTTCCTCTTTGCTGATGATTTGAAGGTAGCCTATTTATTCCCACTCAACATAAACAAAAACAAGATCACTTAAGCAATCCAAGGAGAAATTGACAAGTTATCAAAATACACTAAAATATGGCATCTCCCTCTTAACGTAGATAAAAGTGGTTATGTCTCGATTGGTCGCAACAAGAAACTAAATCTTCACGTATACAAAACACAAATAAATCTTCTAGGTGTTGTTCATTATTCGGGGGTTCGATATAGTAATAGCTTCAACTTCTCGGAGTATGTAGCTTGACAAGCTTGCAAGGCAAGAAAACCAACCAAATTTATAATAAAAAGATTTTATGACTAAAATTCAAAGATACTATTATACAAAAAGTGTGTTCTACCTATATTAGAATATGGTTGCCTATTTTATAGCGGCTGTAGACACAGAGACCTGCTGAAAATCGAGAAAGTTCTAATCGCATTCACTAATAGCCTACTAGGCGACTGTGGCACACAAAATTGTCACAAACGATGCGGTAAACCCCTTTAGCTCCGAAGCCTAAAATTAAATCTTATTCTCATATATATCGCTTTATCTGTTGTGCCACTTATTCTTCAGCACCACTACCGACTTCCTCATTCCCTCCACACAACCTGCGCAATAAGAAATACTATTACTATCTAGCGATGTCGCACACACACGTTATTACAGTGCGATATCCAACATTATAGAATAAACTCCCGAAACATATTCGCTGCAGCGAGTCATTAACTGAGTTCAAAACACTACTTAATGAACACCTGTTAGGTGAAGGCATATATGATCTCCTTAATTACCAAGTAATAAATAATGACATATACAAACAAGGTGCCAGTTCTGCATACACAGTTCACGTTTATCAAAAGCATTCACAATACACCATATGTCAATTGATTTCCTATCTATTTAACATAATTCTTAGTGCATATTTCCATTTTGTTTCAATCTATTTGTTTCGTCTATCCATCTTATCTATCTTCAATCATCACTTATACAATAATTCACCATTTGCATGACAATTCGACCTTTAATTAATTTTATTGGGTTTAGTGGTAGTTGTCTAATAAACCTATTTTTACCTAATTTAAGCTAAAACTACGTATTGAACTCTTTTCAATGTTTCTTTTATTTATTATTTCTTCCTTAATGTCATATACATACATATAGACCACTTTACATTGGTGTTTTATTCTGACTACTGCTTCGACATGTAAACCAATTTTAATTATGGTGAATGTGTATTGATTTGATGAAACCCAAAACGGATTGTTCACAACGCTTATTGTAAATAAGTAGTATGTGATCAAAATAAAATAAATAAATACTATCCCTACATAACTGATAATATTCCTATAACGGATAAACTCGGATTCGAATGCATATAACGAAAAATTGTCAACAGGATTTGCTTTACCCTACTATTCTATATGTTAACGACTGTTTCTCCAGCTAACTTTGCTCAAGAAAATAAAGTGTAGACTGACGTTTCTTCCTCGAATTTCCGATGGTTCAACACAACTTATAGCTAAGGAATTCTGTTTTAGAGCGCCCTGCAAACGCATTCATTGTAATAGTGATTTTATTTTCAAAGTAGTTAGATGTTGTGTCATATAATTGACACAGGACACCAAATTGATATTAATCAATCATTTAAAGTGTTCAATAGACAAAAACACTTCTAATCTTCTAAAATATGACAAAGCGATTGCCATTAAACGATTGTAACTGAACTTATGTGTTCAAAAAGAAACGGTTATAAGCCTACCTTTATCCTGGTAACCTAACTTTTGCGTTATTGTTTTCATTGCTATGATTCTTTCGCTAAGTTTCTTTTAGTGCGTTTTCTCTTCTGATCAGATTTGACAATTCCTTCTCTCCGTTACATCATCGTTTTTCAGATGGTTAATTACGTTATTTAAAGTTTAATAACTGAGTTTTATTCACTTAATTTTTAAATATTTCCAACCACCTCATATTGTGTAATCATTTGACCCCTAATCTCTATTTTGCCTTCTGGTACCTTCTCTTGGATCGTTTATATATTCACAGCATTTCCTTCAACATTTTAAGCCATGTTCACATGATTATGTAATCTCGATTTCAACTAACTCCATTCGTTCTCATGAGTATGTAAAAACTTGTTTCAAATATTAATTTTGTAAAAATATTATTCTAGGTTGTATGCAGCTGATGAGAAACCAACGAAATAAAACAAATTCATCTCATTTTTCACAAATATTTGATCTTTCTCTCATGAAAATAATAAAAGGAACAATGTGTATGAAAATTCAATTCTATTCGACCATGTTGTTGGTTTCAATGTACGGAATGCATCGAAGTATGACACATATAAAACAAGCCTACGTTCGTTGTTACACGTAGTGTCACTATAGTTGAATCCATCTCTGAATTCTTTCTTCACGAGGTAGGTAATGAATGTAATAATGAAACACTAATCTTCAATAGATAACCGTTAAGATTCACAAATTGATCAACAGTTCATGTAATCAAGTAACTAATTCTACATATAACATTCAGTATTTCAGTTGAATCAACTATTTCAATGCTCGTATGAAAGCAACATTTCGGTTCGACTACAAGATCCACATCAAAAAGGAAAATATTTCCCAGTTTGTGTTCGATTTATTATATTTGCACAAAACAAAGCAAGTTATCAGTATGACAATTTGTTAATCTAAGTACTACATTATTAGTAAATTAATGAATGGTTAGGAATAAAACACTGCAATAAGATCACACACACTGAGAATGACAGAAAAACAAAATCTAAAACTACAATGACTGTAACAGAACAAACGTTGTTTGAAGCAAATTTTAAAAAAGGCAAAGACAGCGTTGTTGAATTTGATTGTTCAACATTGTGAGGTTGTGATGTGGCTTAAAGAGATTGATCATCTTTAGGCGAATCATTGCTGTCATTTGCAATAATGATCGACTCTGTAATTTAATGAACACCTGTTGAGATTTCATTAGCTCCATCATTACGTCGTGAAGTGACTGTTCGATCTTGACAAGCACGCGATGATGTTCTCTAAAAATGTGATTTAACAATACGATTAGTTGCATTGAAATGATCTTCTTCTATGCGAATTTCATAATGTGTGTACATAGAGAGTTGTGAGGGATAGACATCCCAGTAAATGTGTACGATCTGATGATTATCTGATGAGGAGTGAGTAAATGCAATTGGTCCCTATAGAATGTTTTACAATTACAACTATGGATTATCATGGTGTATTAAGTTCTATAAGCGTAGTCAAGCAGATACATTCACTGACCTACTCATTATTATCTACACTTTCCTCTTATATTTCATATTACAATTATACGAATGTGATAGTTGATGCGTTTTAAAGATAAACTTACTGTTTATTTCAGAGTTATGCAACTGAGCTTTTGTATTTTACTACACACAAGTAAATCTGAGGTCCTTCTAAATTATACCTTCTGTAAGTGAACAGACTAGATCTTGTTGTAGATTTTCAGTGATATAGAAGTCATTCAGTTTATTGATACTATCACCTCAACATGTCAGTTGCAACATTTAAATAGTGTGTTACAGTTATTCTGGTCAAATGAACTGCACGAAATTTGATGAACACGACAAGTTGTGAAATGCTTACAACGGACGAGTGTAAAAATGAACATCAATGTAAGTGTATTTAATGTAAACTACAACAAACTAGAAAGATCAACTACAGATAAATTACTCTGTGTGTTACTTACTAGAACACATATGTTAGTACCCGGGCACCAAGCACATGGGACTTCGCAGTAATTACACTTTATTTCGACTTCAGCAAAGCACTAGACAGAGTCCCTCATAACCTTCTTCTCTTAAAACCACACACTTATGGCTTACAGAACCCATAGCTAAGATGGTTTAAATCATTTCTAACAGGACGCCTAATGATTGTCAGGTTTGGCTCCAGCTTTTCAAAGCCAGTAAATGTAGTTGACGGAGTTGTACAAGGAAAAACCTTCCTCTTTGCTGATGATTTGAAGGTAGCCTATTTATTCCCACTCAACATAAACAAAAACAAGATCACTTAAGCAATCCAAGGAGAAATTGACAAGTTATCAAAATACACTAAAATATGGCATCTCCCTCTTAACGTAGATAAAAGTGGTTATGTCTCGATTGGTCGCAACAAGAAACTAAATCTTCACGTATACAAAACACAAATAAATCTTCTAGGTGTTGTTCATTATTCGGGAGTTCGATATAGTAATAGCTTCAACTTCTCGGAGTATGTAGCTTGACAAGCTTGCAAGGCAAGAAAACCAACCAAATTTATAATAAAAAGATTTTATGACTAAAATTCAAAGATACTATTATACAAAAAGTGTGTTCTACCTATATTAGAATATGGTTGCCTATTTTATAGCGGCTGTAGACACAGAGACCTGCTGAAAATCGAGAAAGTTCTAATCGCATTCACTAATAGCCTACTAGGCGACTGTGGCACACAAAATTGTCACAAACGATGCGGTAAACCCCTTTAGCTCCGAAGCCTAAAATTAAATCTTATTCTCATATATATCGCTTTATCTGTTGTGCCACTTAATCTTCAGCACCACTACCGACTTCCTCATTCCCTCCACACAACCTGCGCAATAAGAAATACTATTACTATCTAGCGATGTCGCACACACACGTTATTACAGTGCGACATCCAACATTATAGAATAAACTCCCGAAACATATTCGCTGCAGCGAGTCATTAACTGAGTTCAAAACACTACTTAATGAACACCTGTTAGGTGAAGGCATATATGATCTCCTTAATTACCAAGTAATAAATAATGACATATACAAACAAGGTGCCAGTTCTGCATACACAGTTCACGTTTATCAAAAGCATTCACAATACACCATATGTCAATTGATTTCCTATCTATTTAACATAATTCTTAGTGCATATTTCCATTTTGTTTCAATCTATTTGTTTCGTCTATGCATCTTATCTATCTTCAATCATCACTTATACAATAATTCACCATTTGCATGACAATTCGACCTTTAATTAATTTTATTGGGTTTAGTGGTAGTTGTCTAATAAACCTATTTTTACCTAATTTAAGCTAAAACTACGTATTGTACTCTTTTCAATGTTTCTTTTATTTATTATTTCTTCCTTAATGTCATATACATACATATAGACCACTTTACATTGGTGTTTTATTCTGACTACTGCTTCGACATGTAAACCAATTTTAATTATGGTGAATGTGTATTGATTTGATGAAACCCAAAACGGATTGTTCACAACGCTTATTGTAAATAAGTAGTATGTGATCAAAATAAAATAAATAAATACTATCCCTACATAACTGATAATATTCCTATAACGGATAAACTCGGATTCGAATGCATATAACGAAAAATTGTCAACAGGATTTGCTTTACCCTACTATTCTATATGTTAACGACTGTTTCTCCAGCTAACTTTGCTCAAGAAAATAAAGTGTAGACTGACGTTTCTTCCTCGAATTTCCGATGGTTCAACACAACTTATAGCTAAGGAATTCTGTTTTAGAGCGTTCTGCAGACGCATTCATTGTAATAGTGATTTTATTTTCAAAGTAGTTAGATGTTGTGTCACTTTTAGACCAGACTGTTTTATTATTAAATACGAGCAGGGTTGAAAAACAATCTACCTATAAGTGTCAGACACTCAACCACCCTACATTTAAGTGGTCACATTCATCCTACTTGCTACTATTCATCGCCTATCGGTTCTCTAAAACAACACCCTGAATTTTTTATCTACCTCGTGTATGTTACCAACTTTTTCTCGAAAGAGTATTTGGATATTGATTTCACAGTACTTTATAAAATGTTTGCTTGAACTATGCATTGTGGCTTGCACGTAAATGATTTGCTCTCGCATATAAATTTGTATGTACAGTAATAATTTTGTGAAATCTTCTGGGTACATCGATCTATATAGAATGTCATATTACATTATCTATTATATTTTAACAACGAAAGTAACCGACGCATACGTTTAGCAACATTCAATGAGACGTAAATACGATAAGTCTGTAGCTTTGCATTTTTCTGTTGGTTTGTATGTCTTCCTGCCAGATACACCACCTATTAGCGACAGCTAAACACAGAAACCTAGAGTGAGACTTCTATAAAATTAGCTCAACATTCTATACAGAACGTCTTCTGTAGTATATGTGCTCAACGCGTTATAACTTTAGGCAGATGTTTGGAAGGATTGTCTGTCGAAATTCACGATTTAATGAACATGTTCCAAAAACAATCTACGACTCACAGGAACAAAGTCATTTAACAGCGCAATCGCTAAGCATCTAATTGACACAGGACACCAAATTGATATTAATCAATCATTTAAAGTGTTCAATAGACAAAAACACTTCTAATCTTCTAAAATATGCCAAAGCGATCGCCATTAAACGATTGTAACTGAACTTATGTGTTCAAAAAGAAACGGTTATAAGCCTACCTCTATCCTGGTAACCTAACTTTTGCGTTATTGTTTTCATTGCTATTATTCTTTCGCTAAGTTTCTTTTAGTACGTTTTCTCTTCTGATCAGATTTGACAATTCCTTCTCTCCGTTACATCATCGTTTTTCAGATAGTTAATTACGTTATTTAAAGTTTAATAACTGAGTTTTATTCACTTTATTTTTAAATATTTCCAACCACCTCATATTGTGTAATCATTTGACCCCTAATCTCTATTTTGCCTTCTGGTACCTTCTCTTGGATCGTTTGTATATTCACAGCATTTCCTCCAACATTTTAAGCCATGTTCACATGATTATGTAATCTCGATTTCAACTAACTCCATTCGTTCTCATGAGTATGTAAAAACTTGTTTCAAATATTAATTTTGTAAAAATATTATTCTAGGTTGTATGCAGCTGATGAAAACCCAAGAATTAAAACGAAATCATCTTATTTTTCACAAATATTTGATCTTTCTCTCATGAAAATAATAAAAGGAACAATGTGTATGAAAATTCAATTCTATTCGACCATGTTGTTGGCTTCAATGTACGTAATGCATCGAAGTATGACACATATAAAACAAGCCTACGTTTGTTGTTACACGTAGTGTCACTATAGTTGAATCCATCTCTGAATTCTTTCTTCACGAGGTAGGTAATGAATGTAATAATGAAACACTAACCTTCAATAGATAACCGTTAAGATTCACAAATTGATCAACAGTTCATGGAATCAAGTAACTAATTCTTCATATAACATTCAGTATTTCAGTTGAATCAACTATTTCAATGCTTGTATGAAAGCAACATTTCGGTTCGACTACAAGATCCACATCAAAAAGGAAAATATTTCCCAGTTTGTGTTCGATTTATTATATTTGCACAAAACAAAGCGAGTTATCAGTATGGCAATTTGTTAATCTAAGTACTACATTATTAGTAAATGAATAAATGTTTAGGAATAAAACACTGCAATAAGATCACACACACTGAGAATGACAGAAAAACAAAATCTAAAACTACAATGACTGTAACAGAACAAACGTTGTTTGAAGCAAATTTTAAAAAAGGCAAAGACAGCGTTGTTGAATTTGATTGTTCAACATTGTGACGTTGTGATGTGGCTTAAAGAGATTGATCATCTTAAGGCGAAACATTGCTGTCATTTGCTATACTGATCGACTCTGTAATTTAATGAACACCTGTTGAGATTTCATTAGCTCCATCATTACGTCGTGAAGTGACTGTTCGATCTTGACAAGCACGCGATGATGTTCTCTGAAAATGTGTTTTAACAATACGATTAGTTGCATTGAAATGATCTTCTAAATAACTGAACTTTTCGTCAACCTATCACAATGGTGTTTATCTATTACGTTATTGTAGTGTGTAAAACACATACGTGGAAACTACTCAAGTACCTTGAATGGAAACATCGATGGTGTAACTGATATTTTTCAGCTGATTGCTTCTGCCATTATGGTTATGATCATCATTATTAATAGTTTTGTGAAATATGTTAGATGAAGAAATTTCGCGTTTTTGATCAGAGTGATTATGTTGTCTACTTTAAATGAAATCGATATTGACGTACACGGGAAGGGTTACTTCTGTTTGCCTCACTCTAGCTCTACTCCATAATATACATTCTACAATTTATAAATAATCAGCTAGCTTTACTTTCTCTACCTCATAAGTTGTGATTAGCCTGTCAATCTGTTTATGTCATTGTTGTTGCGATGTGCATCTCCAGCAAGCAAATAAAAGCAAATGTTAGATCGTAACCGCAGTACTCACAAATCGCCTAGTTTTGTTCGGTCACGTAACTGAACAGAAGCACGTTCACTGTGTAAGTACTTAAACAGTCTATAATAATTTTCATCACTGAGTTTTGTTGTGAGGAATACTGACATTTACGCTGTGATTTGCAGTATGCGAATTTCATAATGTGTGTACATAGAGAGTTGTGAGGGATAGACATCCCAGTAAATGTGTACGATCTGATGATTATCTGATGAGGAGTGAGTAAATGCAATTGGTCCCTATAGAATGTTTTACAATTACAACTATGGATTATCATGGTGTATTAAGTTCTATAAGCGTAGTCAAGCAGATACATTCACTGACCTACTCATTATTATCTACACTTTCCTCTTATATTTCATATTACAATTATACGAATGTGATAGTTGATGCGTTTTAAAGATAAACTTACTGTTTATTTCAGAGTTATGCAACTGAGCTTTTGTATGATACTACACACAAGTAAATCTGAGGTCCTTCTAAATTATACCTTCTGTAAGTGAACAGACTAGATCTTGTTGTAGATTTTCAGTGATATAGAAGTCATTCAGTTTATTGATACTATCACCTCAACATGTCAGTTGCAACATTTAAATAGTGTGTTACAGTTATTCTGGTCAAATGAACTGCACGAAATTTGATGAACACGACAAGTTGTGAAATGCTTACAACGGACGAGTGTAAAAATGAACATCAATGTAAGTGTATTTAATGTAAACTACAACAAACTAGAAAGATCAACTACAGATAAATTACTCTGTGTGTTACTTACTAGAACACATATGTTAGTACCCGGGCACCAAGCACATGGGACACGGCGTGTTGACATAGTTGTGCAATTATTTTTGGTTGTTTGTGCTCGGCATCCTTAAATGTAAATAAAGAAAACGGCATTTGATGTTTGTCAGTCATTCATGATGTTGTTGTTGTGAGATGAATATCAATCAGTAATCGATAATATGAACTCACCCACTTAGAGTGTTGATTACTGATGGCAACTTAAGAATGACCTATTTTAATCGAATTTTATTGTGTTATTTTGTTTTCCAACAACAAATAGTATGTGAATGGACTTATTGATTGAGAAGGCCATTGTGTATTTGACGTCTACAACTGACAATGAGTTATGAAAAATATGCCATCAGAATCCTGTTATCTCTAGTTGTGATTGACAGCAAGTGTCAAATTGACAGTCAACTACCCTGAACTACATTTGTCATTCAAGAAAATTTTCAATTGGAGAGTTCGAAGTGTGAAACAAGTAAGTAGCACATTTGATGAATTTGATTAGGACTACAATAGTAAATGACCAAGTAAAACACAATCGACAATAAACTTAAAGATTTGAACAAGAGTGGATGGTCAGTATGAGATGAACGATGAGGCAGACACAATCTTCACTAATTTATAGATAAACATTATCAGTGTCAAAAAGGCAATTCCAGATTGATTAAGATTGACTAAACACCTATTTCACTGGAAAAGCTGTTCATGATTGTTAGACACTTCAACTTTATTGATCATTTACAGCACAACTCACATTATAGACGCATACATACAAACATAAAATTTCATGAAGTTGAGTTTACTCACTGAAACTTGGGGTAATTGATAACAACTTGTAATACCGTGAATCAGGCATCGGAATACTTTTGTTGTAAATAAGTACTTCATCAGTGATAGTTCCATCTGAATAAAAATTAGTTTAAGAAAATCATCACAAATACGAATGACACGAAAACGATGTTGACATTTTTAGTTACTTTTCATGTCTACTCTGGTTCTTCTGAACATCATCCTGATTTGTTTACTCAAATTGTATGATGTTTGGCTGGTGACTTATCAAGCCATTGAATGGTGATTTATTTGCCATCATTAGGTATCTTATGTGTACACAACAGATTATAGCATCTAGCTCATGATTTATCCTACTACAACCAACCAACCAATATACACTTCATTTCCAACAGTCATGCAGTATGAAATTTTACTTGTTTAGTTGAACAATTTTTTCGTCACACTGGAAACTAGTTGACATTTATTTATACTGAATTACAATGAATGTTACACATCATCCATGAGAAAAATTCGATCGATAGCATCAATAGTTAATACAATTATGTCAAGTTCACTTGATGCTTTATCCTGGTGCTATAAGTCAAGCAAATTCATTGAACTTGCAGATTCATTGAACTTGCAGATTCATTGAACTTGCAAATTCATCAATATCTCTTTGTCAAATTAACAACACTACTGCAGTAATTTCATATACACACAATGATAAAATAGATCTTACTTCCATCTGCACTGCCATTATAAATTCCCTTGGTTATTTTCAATGTTACAGGACAATTCATAGGATTTCTCTAGAAGTCAGAAACAAATAGTAGGTAACAGTGCGTAATGTCTGAGTGGTATAATTTTGTATTCAAAATAGAAATCAAGTTATATTGTGTTTCAGTTCACTGTGTGAGGTAATGATACTTGTTTCTCAGTGTTGTTAAGTATTTTATTAGCGCATCATTGAAAAGTCATTTAATCAGGTATATGATGAACAGTGACTTTGTAATCCATGATTGATTACTGAGAGCTGTGCTGACTAACTACCATGGCTAACGTTGATATTCAGATAAGCAAACTTTGAAATAAGAGTGAATTTCAATGAATTCATGTTCATTGCAAAGTACATGTAATTTGACGATGCTGTCACTCTTCTGAAGCCTATACATTGTAGTAAACTTAGTCAACTAAACGTTGATTAATTTATAACAGGCTGGCATCTTTCTTGCTTTAGACATGTGAAGGAATTTTAACTTATAAAACGACATATTCATTCAAAATAGGCATTCAGAGATGTTTGATGGAAAGTGAGGCCGAAGCTCTGTGTTCGATGCCCAACATTTTTGATACAACTTACAAAATATTCTTGTGTTAACATTGCAGCCAACTTCCAAATAAAATCGTCTATCTAATTTAATTTGATAAATGGTAAGTGAACTTGATTATCAAAGATGATTCTGTCACCTATCTCATATTTGCATGGTTTCAAGTAGAAGATGATTTACCCGGGTTAAACATATTTTTTTTAATTTGGTGAACATGATGTTGATGATTCAATTGAGTATGTTAAGTCATCATCATCATCATTTGCCGTTAATTCGTGAACACTTTACATTCAGTTTGATTCTCATGAAGTGATTGTTTGAATTTCTCTTATGATTGAATTAGGAAAGTAAAAATACTGATTTGATGAGTTTAGTGAAATAGACAACAACATTCACAATCAATGATTGATCAATGCACATCAAATAGAAAACCTACCGGATTAATCAAAAATTGAATGATTCTATCTTGATAGACACTTATGGTAACATCAGCTACGATATAAAAACAGAAATGTGACAAATAATTGATAACTGAGTGTGAATCATAGTCAACAGACTACTTAATTCGTGATCGATGACGACGAAGTAAGTAGGAATCGACGTAAATATGGACTGACTGTACTTAATAGTAATGTATCTAATGCATTCAAATGAATAAAATCAAATGTGTAAACCAGTAAACTTCTATTCCATGATAGAAACTTGAACTGTTACAGAGCGCAGCATATCATTCCAGTTTGATTGAGAAGCGTCATTGTTGATCTGGACAACATTTGTACACAATGATCACTTCAACTGAATGTGAACATTTTTTAATGAATCTACACCTAGTTACTTAGTTCATGTTAGTGTATATACGACAAAGTGCCAGTTTCACTCAACAATTCACATGATTATAGTTAACTTCAATAGAAATAATGGTAGTTAATCGAAAGAAGATTATTACAGAATTCAGTGAATGAAATCATGCCTTAACGACTACTTGATAATAATGAATAACATAGAGTTAAGCAAACAGAATAACATGTTGGCACTCACCAATCTTTCCAGGGTGTGATTCGCAGTGATGAATGCCTTCATAATACCAACAGTCGAGCCCTCCTACTGCAAATTTAGAAAAAGTATGCAATTAGCAGCTCACTTATAACAAACAAACAATTATTTTCATCCTACCCGAAGTTAACATTGAGAAAAGGTTGTTGTGATGTAATTCAGAGTGGAGTGTCGTTTAGTTCAAGTAAATAAACTCCATACGCTGCCAGCTTTTTTCGCCTGTTAAATAACTTATGAATGATACAATAAGAAAACGGTCTTGAATCTGCTTTGTTTTTCAAGGCGTTTGTTGTTCTGTTACCACTGAAGTTTGCTGATTGCCACATTTTGAAGTCTGCTCGCAGTCGAGTCTTTTCAAAATGATTCACCATTATTACTAGTAATTGTTGAGTGACGTGTCAATGAAATAAAATGTGCAAACAATAAAGGTGAACTAACCGTGACCGTAGAAATGCAGATTATTAGTTTCCAAATTGCCATTGCCAATTTGTATCGATGTGATTTGTGTGCCGGATATAAAAGCATCAGCCATAAACATAGTCCCTTCAAAGTGAAAGTAACAACATCAACATATTGAAATTGTAAAGTGTGATATATTCAATACAAATATGAAATTGTCTTAATTGAGTGAACAATCAAATTAAACAAGTGGAATGTGTCATAGTTGAAGTAGGTTTGAATAATGTAACTGTGTCATTAGTCTGCGACATTCACTCGATTCATTCATTTATTCATTCATTTATTTATTAACAGTGTTGTTTCATTGCACAATGTGTGATATGATTCAGTCTAACGAATACAGAATGTGGCTGCTTAACAAGCAACTACATGCAGATGGATATACTAAACATACAAACAGTGATCGCTTACCACTTCCGAATACGATTAAGGAATTTAAACTTCCCTGATTGACTTCCTCCGTAAACCCAATGTTTTCGATCTAAATCCATTCAATTTTTTCAGCTTATTCACTTTAAATACACAATTACCCATAAACTGTTTCCAGTTGCCGATTTACTAGTTACATACGCACCTCTATCATAGATTACGAATGGTTCCAATCAAAATACTAGAAATCAATTAATTATTAGTGCAAACGAATATCATACAATCACTTACATATGGTTCCTGTGCTACACTGTTATCCTGAAACAGTATATTGAAGCATATCATCGAAGATATAAACCAGTTTAACAAGGAATTCATTTGTCTCAAATATAAACCCATCACTGCTCTCATCAAGAAAATAATGAAATTTCTTACATTTACGTCGCTTTAAATACACAATTCAATGGTCTGTGTAATTCCCTGATTGGCCAAAAGTTACAAGCAATCACCAACTAATTATTGGTGTTCATTACAATAGTTGTACTTGATAAGTTGATTAAATGTGTTACTTCTTGCATTTAGCCTAAAAGTTTCCATGGTATGTTTCATGAGTATGGCAGTCAACACACATCATTTAATTATGATGTTTTTCTTATTGACTTACTGGAAACATTCTCACTTCTTCTGTGTAGGACTGAAAATAATTTGATTTGACTCATAAATATTGTGATTGTTTTAGTCGAATGTACCAAAATCGCCTAGCATATTTACTATATACAGCGGGGGGGGAAATCTAATTCCGACAGTCTTTAACGTAAGTAAATAAACATGAAGATTAGATTTTGTAGCGAATGTATGGTGGATTGTGATTCATCAATGATACCCATATCACAGTATTAGTGAGGTAATGTAATTTACTGATAAGATCTAGAAAAACAAAACACATGTGACGTTAGGTGTTAATCGAAGTCTTCAATGAATAAACAGATTTTAGAGGTATGAAATGATTAAAAACCAGCATCACTTATGTTAACTTGTCACAATTTTGAACACTAGATGATCAAGTATTATTTTTCAAGTTGTTACGTGAAACTGGTGTATTTGCCTTTCGTTTGATTGTATTTACTGATGCAATACTTAGTTACAGCTCGTAAGTAACTATTTCACAAAAGAATGGATATCAGTCAGCGTTGTGATGATGTATTTTGAATTGTATTGACTGAAATGCAATGTGTAATTGTTGAATAGAATCTCCTGAGCGAAGTTGTCGGATAGATTAGGAAATTTAAATTGATGATGCTGTTGTTACGGTTAATCTCATCTGCATACACAGTGTTTTCCTAATAACAAAACATTTCATTCAATTTAGTCAAAGATCAACACATGTCTATAACGCATTTCAGTAAAATCAAATTATTACTGACAAGTTATTATAGTGTCTATATTCTTGTTCCCATTAAGCGACTATCAATAGAGATCAACAAGGGTTTATGACAAAAAAGAAATGGATGACAGCATACCAAATGATCACCACAAATTACACATCACGATGTGTTTCAAATAATAACTGATACTTCGATAATGCACAATTCTACAGATATTTGATCAAAACTGTGTCAATATTTCAGTGGCATGCAACTTAGCCGGATATATGCAGCTAAACTTAATGCAGCGATATACACTAAGTTCATCATATTCTTGGAGCAGTATCAGTGTGTTTGTTACGTATTGGCGAACTAGGTATTTATGCACCGATGAAGTAGAGATGGCATTTCGATTGCGAATTTTGTGATGTTCCGACAAATATCGTTGTATACTTGATGTCTATATGTATGGTGAGTGAATCAGGCGCGAATTTTTTAATTAGTATATTCTTATATAATGTTGCTCACTGATGATGGAACCTAATGTTTTATTGTGTTTTAATGAATAGCGTATATCTCTGTTAGCAAATTCGAGGATCAAATCCAGGATATTCAGGTTTCAAAGTAAATGCTTTGGTAAATTAACATCTCAAAAATTGTCATATAAAGAGGTGAGGATCAAAAGACACACTGGGTAGGTAGCAAGTCATGGAAGATTCTTGTCAATTGTCATCCTAGAAACGAGTTCGTTACCACTGCTCTCACTACTGACTAGATAAGATTAAGCAAATGATAAATCCGGGTCACATATAAGTTTTAAGCATGATGAGCTAATAGATCAATTTTACAGAGGATTCGCACATTTAAAGCCAAAACATGATGTTTGTGTTTGACCTTGTATAACCTAAATAAGCATTCGGTAAGCATGTAACAATAGTACTTGTGCATTTGTGAAGCATCATTATGATGATCATATGGTGTGTTGTCCTCGATTCCCTTTTCGTCATTTTTTTCGCTCCTAAAATTGTACAAGTGAGAGAATCGAATTACACTTACACATATTTACAGCTTATCGAAGAAGAGTCCTGCTAATGTTTACATTGAATCACCGCTGCGAGATTACTTCAATAGTTTATTTATTTGTATATTCATGTAAATCTGGTTATCAAAGTGAATCATCAAATGAAGCTTTTGTGTAGACGATTTTTACATTCAAATACCTACCGACTGATAATGACAATTGAAAGTCATTTAGTTGAAACAACACTGGAGGCATTATGATGCCTGTGGTTATTAAGTGGGTACACTAAACCGACTAGTCAGTTGAAGTGGATATTTTGTCAAAAACTAATTTCAGTTTTATGATAAGTGAAAAGAAGTGATCACTAACTAACTATATTATTCTTCCAGATGTGTACAAATACAACAACACTGGGATTTGAACACAGAATACTATGACTTAATTTATTGATGACATTTTCAAACTGGATATATAAAATGTTATTGAAAATCGGTTGCTCAATCTTCCTTCCATAACAAGAAGAATAAGACAATTTGGAGAGTTTCAGTAAACACCTTATAATTTGTGCTGATCATGAAAAGAGTGAAAGGAAAACAGGGAATTACATATATCTGTCTATCACTCGATTCAATTCGAATAAGTAATTTATGATTATAAGAAGATTGTGTATGTAGGTCGACAAAAGTATAACAGCCAACAAGATCATCCCATTTTCATCATAACCTGAATCGGTGACGGCAAGATTCATATGATTGTCATCATAAGACTGACTATATTGACTAGATTGAATGGATAAGTGGAACTAGAAAAATGAGAGGAACTGCTGTTTGTTTAAGTTTAGTTAAACTAACATTCATTGTTATTCACTCTGTATTTTAGTGAAGGTTAATTGAAACAAATCAAGTAAGCGTGGCATGATACCTGAAAGTGTCTACAAATGTGTTGAATCTGTTCAATCGCTTTCTGTACTAGTGGTGATGATGATGAGTAGGCTTTGTTTAATTGTTTCAATGATAATCAAGAGTTAGGTGTTGAAAATAATAATACTAATAATAATAATGAATATTGACTATTACACTAATATGTAGTAATGGAAGATAACTCCCAATGCATCTCTTCGTGTTCAGTGATGATTGACTTAATTTTCAAATAAGTGTTTTCATACACTGTATCCTATTTGTAATTAAATTTGAGCGTGAGTGAATTTCCATGACTTACTCTATAGAAATTACATTCATTAACTAGACTATGTGTTCAGACAACTCCTATAGATTTTGCCATATTACAATATCCATTTTGTATTGTATGTTTTTCTTATTTCGGATTGGTTTTTTAAGCAAAACGAGAGATGTGTTGCTGTGTGCTTGGGATTTGTTTGTGTATCATGTGACTTAATCTCTCCCATATTCGTTGTTGATTAGACTCGAAAAAATTTACTTGTGAAAGTCAATATTCCTGTTACGTTGGAACATTTTTCACACTCAATTGAATGATGGGAATCATTTGAGCATGTGAGACTCTGATCAAGCAGGAAATAGTTTACAGATCAGCAAAACATTTGTAGTGTTGTTTTGTTGATAAATTTACTGTTGTCGCTAGTGATGTTAACAGTAATGAAGATGAAGATGGTAATCGTGAGGACGATATGAATAATTTAGGCGTTGACAATAAGTATGATTTGTTTAACGGTGATGATGATGATGATGATGTTAGCGATAATGATGATAAATGTTAATTTAAATAGTAATGTGGATGATTGGGATAACTTGAAGTCGATTAGTGATGATTGGTATAATGATGATAATAATAGTGCTGATGTCATGAATGATGAATTGTGTTTTCAATCATCATGAGAACAACAAGACCTTGTCTAATTTGACCAACCTTAAGGATGTAGTTAGATGCATGACACCCCTTTCACCTTTCTCAACTTATGTATCAAACGCATTTCATTTTTATGTTGTAATGAATAAAATGTAGAATCAACGACACACCATATTCCAAGTAATCCATCATTGGTGCTAAGGCGTAATTATCATTTTTCTCACCGTATTAAATAATGATCACAATAAATACAGCCCATCTTTATTTATCCGAAGTATAAATGTCCCATACTCATTAATGCATAAAAGCCATAATATCCTGTGTTCGAGCCTCCAGAAAAGTTGTGATTATGCACATTCACGAAAGAATTACATGCGAGAATGGAATAGTTAGTTATATTAATCTATGTACTCAGACAGACGCAAAAACTTATATGATGTGGAGTACGTCAAGAGTTAGAGGATGATTTATTTAATGTGAAGTTATCTCTGATGATGTCGCCCCATCAAGCAACAAACCTTCTCAATGCGTTTGTTTAGTCCTAGAAAACGTATTTTCATCACTGTTACTAAGGCCTAATTATCATTTCTACCACTGTATTATATAATTATCACATTGAATACGGACTGTCTTTATGTAACTCATATAAAAAGATTCGTTACTCATATCGAACTTCAGACAGCTCACTCATCCAACCTTTTAGATTGAATCTAATTTTAATCAAATGTGTATTTTACTTCTGATTACAAACCTCATCCTCCTTCTCTAAAAAGTTGCGAAAGTAGAGTTGGTGCTTGCTCTGTTTTTTAATGCTCACCTTCTCATGTGACGAACCCTGTGACGCCATGTTCATGAAATACGCGCTGTGAGACCTAAAGATTCTGAATTTGATTCTTTGATGTATTGAAAAATGGGAACGAATACAGCATTTCATAGTAAAACTAAAAAGTTAACATTTTTTTTATAGGTTTAAAGTTTCACTCAATTGACATTAGTCCGTAATATGAACAAACGCCATCAATATTATAAGTTGGGTAGTGTGACAAGAAATCGAGTTGATGCATCTAGGCTCTAAGCAATTTTACAGCCTAATTATCATCAAGTCAATGCATGCAAATCAGTATAAAGGTCATTTCACGTGAATATCATTTGGTAAATGTTTGTTGTTTAGTGATATCACTACTCAAAAAATAGAATCTGAAGAACGTAACAACTCAAATGTTCAACACAATGAAATATCAGGATCCACCATCAATCAGGTTATCACTGAATTAAAGCAGGTGCACTATAAATACTTGTTAATTTGATTACAACAATTTCATCATACTTAATAGAATCATCATCATCATCAGCTAGAGAATCATCCCAGTCGTTATAATCACCATCAACAAATACAGCCTCATTATTGACGGAAAACTCTGTATATTGGCCAACAGAGGCATCAGAATGGATGGGATCATGCCATTTCCATTATAATTAGAAACATTATTGACTGATTCATATGAGTTTACTAGTGAGATAGACTACACTCAGATTGAATGAATAAGTGAAATTTGTGAGTTCAGATAGACGGTTGTTCCATTTAAGTGTAGATAAACTAACAGTCCTAGTTGTGCACTTTATTTTCGAGTGAAAGTTATCGCATTGAAGTCAAGTAAATGTGGCATCGTATTTGAAAGTGTCGAATGATACGTTCAAGCCCGTTTAGTAATTTTCATCAATGATAAAACCATCACTTATATCAGCACAGTTACATTCATTACTGACATATCACTAGATCCTGATTTTCAATGACATTTCATACATTCCATTTGATCAATGTATTCAAGCATAAAAGTCTGAATATCCTGTGTTCGACCCCTAGTCGTGTTGTTGTGTTTATACACATCCACAAAACAATTACTTCCCATAATGAGATAGTTGATATAATTGATTTCAGTTTTTCCATAGTCATTTAACTAAGATAAGTTCATGATGCAATATCCACTTTACGTGACTAGTCGATTTAGTGTATGCTTATGTGTTTTACCAAGAATATCATCATTCAATTTAAAGTAAACTTCATTCGCCCTACAGACATAAATAGAATAAGAGCGGACTTCTGTTGAATATTATCTGTCCCTAATGAGCAGAACACAATACTACTTACTTGCTTAATGTAAAATATTTGATAAAAGCGGAAACAGCTTTGAAATGTTTCTGTATAAATTAGCCAATCAACGACCTAATAAACAAGCGAATAAGATATTTTAGGTCAATTATCTAATCAACATATTCGATGAGTTCACTCCATATGGTCGAAATTGAATTCATTTCTAGCCAATATTTGAATAGCGATTCCGATCAAGTGAGATAGAAACTCATCTCAATTACTTCGAAATTAACACCACTGGCATAGTATGACTGCATTTTGTGACTTAATTGTGCTAAGAGAACTTCATTATTTGGTGGCGTTATGTTTTTTTTAGGCTAAACAAACGAACTGAGGAGGTTCTGTTGCTTTACAGGTTTATATCATCAGAGATTACTTTACAGAAAATAAAACATCCTTTAAATCTTGACGTATTCATATATAAGTGTTTGTGGTTGTCACATACACCGATTAATATAAGCGATAGTAAAGTGCGCTAAATCACTGTTATCTTATGTCCGTGTATTCATAGATGGAATGTCAGGGAGAAACCACTTTGCTTAGTTTATTGAAGGAAGGATTAAATCAACCACGACTGAATGAATGTCTATGAAATGTTAAGTTCTACTTTATTATTCAATATTAATAAAACTAACATCGACACATTCTCAGTTCTGTAATTTTACTCAGAGATCATCATCGATCAAAGATCAACACTGATCTGACAGACAATCTATTTATTTCACATCTCCGCACTACCACCGTGAACGTGTTGCTTAGTACTTGGTTTTCATCAGGTTCACATCTCGAAACTCGCGCTCTTACTGGTGTTGTATGCCATTGTTTCGTGTTTACAGTTTATGATTTTGGAACAATACCTGTGTATTATGTGGAATGTCCATATTGCCACTACGACGACTTCTACTAGAGTGAAAAAGCTGGCTAGTGCCTTATCCTTTTCAATTGATGTTTACCTTGAAGTCAGTTAATTTTACAACCGGTAATAGGTGTCATTTATACTAAAATTAGGTGAAGGGTAATTGGAAACGATGATGAATTACGAATAAACCTACGAATCACCGTCGGAGACTAGTGGATAATTTAAGTGTATTTGAATGCAGCCAACATCAACTGGCTATGATGTCTGGGACTAAGAAACATTTAAACGAGGTATACCAACATAATATTCGCCTGTAAATTTGGCTAATGTTGCATTCAGTCACATTCATAACAGCAGACTAGTTAGTTTGAGCCCGTTCAATAATTATGATAATCAATGGTTAAGGCATCACTTTCATTGTCACATTTATACTCATTATCAGTAGATCTTCTTTCTCATTGACGTAATAAACATTCGATTTGAGTAATTTATTTATCATCTTCTAAGAGTAATTTTCTTATTCAATTATGCTTTTCATAATCAGTATTTGTAGTTGCTGCATATACTTTTCATGTTATATGCAGTTACTCGAAGGAATGTGAGAGAGAATTAGCCTATATCCGTCTTAAAATATTATGGGCCGATTGACCGATATTTTGGTTAAGGTTCAGAAGCCCAACATAATCCCTCCACACCTTCAAACTCATTCAAATATCGTATATACTTTTTGTTAAACATGGAAATATTTAGATGTTAAGGGTTGTATGTAGGGGAGTGGAGGGTAGTTTGTGTCTTTTTCTACATCATGGATTGGCATTAAACGCTAAAAGGAGATAATGTATATTGTGAGAAATAAAAGAGTTATTCGCGATTGACAACAACCATCATGTTTATGCATATGATGCACAACTAAATTCCATTGAATCGTATACAAATATTTCGCACGTGTTAAATCGACGGTCGTCGAATTCACTAAATGTTGTCATGTATCTGCGTAGTTGATTATGACTTACGTTCCTCCCACTTTCTTATTTAGCATAAAGAATATGTGTCTCAAATATGGCATAATTGAAAAATGTACACTCTGATAAACTGAATTGAAATTGTCCCCATGTGTCAGTTTCAATAATAATTTCGACTCGATGGTTCGTTACTACAGTCGGTTAGCATTCCTGTGCACAAACACATCGTTTATTGACATACCTAAAAGTTTGCAATTACGCAATTTCATTTAAAATTTTAATACAGATTGACAAAAATCATAGGACACGACATTGATGCCGTTAAGTTGCGAAATACATAGGAGTTGTCTGTACAGGGAGTTTCATTAATAGATAGAATTTTTGTTGATGAGGTTATAAAGATTCATGCATAGTGTATTTTGATGACAAACATGGAACATAAGCAATATAAAATATTATAACAACGAAGTAGACAGACTAGCTACTGATGAATAAAGTCACTTCAACAAATAATAATATAAATTTCCTGTAAAAATCACAATATTTAATCACTTGATTCAATGTACTGATGCTAACTTAGGCATATTTCAGTCGATTATGAATGATACTGTGTCTGAAAATACTCATTTTGACTGTAAGTTATTATCCACTGAACACATGGACGTGCATAAAGAGGTGTCATTCATCAACACAGTCGTATGAAAGTCAATATTTACCATCATCAGCATCATCATGTTTTCAAGCTATGGTGAGCAGGGATCTAGGTAAATTAACTTTTGTATCACCACCGACACAACCTTCAAAAGAAATAAGATATATAAAACAATTTGGCATTGATGATTGACAACAAAGTTCAGCCAATCAAGAAGTGGATAACTAATCTCATAGGATGAGAGTTTCTTTACAAACCCCGTGGTCAAATATATCATAAATAGGACACATCCATTCCACATATCATTTTCCCATACTCATTGTTACTGACTTTGAATACATGCACTCAATCTATGAATTGTGAATGTGTATGAGTCACTATAATATACTGTGATGTATAGACAGTTTGAAATTATATTATTACAGAACAGAGTTAGAATGCAATACAGTAGAAACAAGCAAATTATGATTCGTATCCCACTACATTTGTCAAAAATTGTTCGACATGACCTATAGACACACTGAATTGTAACAACTTAAGACAAATATTACTCTCTAGTCGATGACTCCACATATGCCCTGATGTTCACTCAGTCCCAGGTTAAATTGGGAAATAACATAAGAACGATAAACCAGTCAGACAAACCAAATTAGATTTCAAGCATTCCATAATGAATGTGTCATATCTAACCAAACAGTCAACCGAATTCATAACGAATGCATTTTATTCATTCCCTAGTGATCATTATGAGGTCGCATTTGCTGATGGTCATCAAAATGACTCGAATGATTCTCATGATAATGAGGATGATGATGATGATTCTACTAAGTATGATGATGTTGATGTGTTCAAATCAACCAGTATTTATAGTGTATATCTATCCAAAGATAACAATCAACAATCAATCAACGATCACCATTACTTATATTCATATAAAGACGTCTGACTCATTTCACTTGAATGGTTTAATGTCAAACAGATGGTGTTCCAATAGGAATCCAATTAGGACTGAATCTTGCAGATATCGATTCTATCAAGTTTAGAAATTACAAAGTCTCTGCTCACTATGCAACATGCCTATTCCATATAAGTGTAAAATGAACCAGCAATGAATCTTCAACTGCCTTGATAAATGTTACGTCTGGTCAGCATTGAGGTTACAATTCAACGTTCAATATCCATAAATATTTGCGCATTAATCAACAAATAGAACCAGAATGTTTTATTTTCCATCATGTTCGAGTGGTTATCATGAACGTGCATTGAATCCAACAAACGACAAACACAAGCCTAACAGGTTTATTAAAAATATAATAATAATGGTAAGGATTATTACAATAAAACTAAGCGATATGTGATTATACATTCCAGAATACATTACAATGTGAATGTAACGACGACTTAAGTAAAACGCAGTTATTCGCGCATCGACATGACAAAAATAATTCCACAAAACATTACCAGTCGACACTGTCTACAACACAACGTCATCATCATCACACAACTTATACAACACCAACCGTTCACTATAAATTAACAGAATCAATCGCCAATGTAAATGACACTCACGCTTCAACCACAGATTACTGGTTTACACTACCTACAACACAACATCATCATGATATTACTCCTACAATGTCGACCATTGACGATGATTTATCAGAATTACAATAAATCAGTCTACCCAACGTACTTACAGAATCAGTTTGAAACTCGTCGACCCTCTACACTTAAATATGTATTTGTACACCCAGTCATAAGTCTAACTAATTCGGTGCACTCCTATACCTTTCATGTGCAAATATAACCATTGCCATTAATTATTTTACAAATACGATTCAGCGTCGTAGTAGAATCATCCCATCAGGGTAACATTGTGCCTTGTCTACATTAACTAGATGAAGAAGTAAAACTACTTCAAAACAGTTGCATTTTGTTCATTGCATTTAAACAACATTATTTAGTTACATTTTACTACCATATTAAATGCAGTAACAAACAAGAAGTCAATTAATTGCTACGTTTTACTTGACAAACGACCAACGTGACAATGAATAAAACTGAAGTAACAGCCACAATTACAACAAATGAAACAAAGAAGGTGAAGTGTTGAGGGTTGGTGAATTCTAAACTGATCCTGCAAATTATGTCACCGTCAATAACATTTAGACCTAAATCGATAATCACGCTTCTTTGTAGCCTGTTATATTTACAATTATATTCTTATGATTTAGCCAATTTTGTCATTAAAACATCCTTCTTGTTATCGTGATTATTATCATAATAATCAGTGGCAGCATGTATTTATTGTAAGCTGATTTCTATCAAATTGGGCAGACACAACTACAACTGTCAGATCTATGTTTAACTTCTTCAATCTATGTACCAATAATGTGTAATATGATTTCCTGTCTATCATCGAAGTTTAGGAATAAACAATGTTTAAACAATGAACATGATCTGGTGTTTAATAAACAGTTTAAAATAAAGTGCCTTTTCTGAAGTTAATAGTTGAGCACACACTCTTATTTTGAACGACTACATCAACACACATATTCATTAAACCTCAAAACTTCCGATAACAAGGCCGTGCGTGATCTGCCACTAGCAGTTGCACCTTAGGCTCTGCCATCGCGCTCTGAGTTCACTATGACCAATACTAACCCAGTTTCTTTTTAAGGTACTTCAAGAAGTAATATACATCCATGGTGTATGCAGCGAAAAAGTAAAAATTGCCATGATACCTCTAACAATACACGAGATCATCTTGTTTGTTTCTTTTAATTAAATTGACTAATATCATTTATAAATCTTACCTTGGTTGAATAATTGGTGGCAATACTTATTTAAAAGATAATGTGAATTCACATAGATGATTGTATTGAGAACAGTTCATTTTCCATCCATTTATCCTGAATGTCGATTAGGCAAAGTCACCCACATCTAGAAAATCACTGACAGTGATTCCTCATTGCAAACTGCTTTAGTTTGCCTACTACAATGATCACCTCAGTGATTTGTATTATTATTATTATTATTATTATTATTATTATTATTATTATTATTATTATTATTATTATCTCAAAGTAGACTAGTCAACATTTTCACTTTATCATTCTTATTAGATAAATTGAAACAAAAGAAAGTTTTTTTATCTAATGAAAAGAAGTTCATCAGACAGGTCGGTGAAACTGATAAGATTGTTCTGTATGAAAATCTCTCTGTCTACTCTCTTATCATCTGAATGAGTTTGAATGTGTGTTGTGTACACGTCTTTTTTATATGTTTCATTGTCTTATTATTTTCATCTACAGAAACGTTGAAAGTAGAAAAATTGAATAAACTCATAGATTTCTATTGAATATGTTCTCTGTCAATAGCTTATTTCATGCGATTTTCTACAGTACAGTCATTTTTCTCTCGCGCGCACATCGAACATGATGAGATTCATCAGCTTACTAGATGATACAATGAAAGAAACAGAGTGAAGTTTGATGATGTAGACTGATTACTTTGTGAATAAATAAATTGAATGTCATCTGATTGCCTGATAAATATTAAAGATGAATGGAATTGAGGCAGAAAACTAAAAGATGACTAGTGTACATCTTAACTCTGTTATGTTACGATGTATTTTCAAACTGTCTTTGAATCACAGTGTACTATATTGACTCAAACACATCCACAATTCATAAGATGAGTGCATGTATTCGAAGTCAGTAACGATGAACATGGAAGAATAACATGTGAAATGGAACTATACTACTTTTGATATAGTTGGTTATTGGGTTTTCAAAAAAACTTTTATTTTAAGAGATCAGTGATGCACTTTATACTTGGTTGAACTCTCCTCTCTGTCATCGATAGCAAACTGTTAAATTTATCTCTTTTTTGTCAAAGGCTGACCCAATAATGATATGAAATTTGGTGTTACATGACAGATCATTATTTTAATTAATTGTTCGTTTTAGTTAGAGACCTTTAGAATTACTGTAGTTCTTATGGAGCAGAACAATACACATTTTATTTAAACCACCCACAGAATAACGAAACTACATAAATTATCAAGTCTATTTCCATTCTTGCGGTCAACATTACCCCTTTTACTTCGAGTTGGTTATCAGATGCAAGCCTTAGTTCAGACTTACATGCAGAAAATCGAGAAATAAGTTAAACATCGGTAAACCGAGATCATTTCCGCGTTAATAAATTTTGATAATGCAATAAGAAATGCAACGAAACATCTAGATATAGCGTTTGAAGTACCTTAACAATTTCTCAATACGATAATCACACAGTAGTGCCATTATGGAACAACGTCTATGTACATACTAATAAAGTGAGTGGCATCCTACCTCATAAGCATAAAACAGCAGATATTTTGCAGTACTCAAAACCAACTATCATCAAATAATTTCATCCATTAGCAAAATGATACACTTTCACAGGCGTTTCATACTTAACTGTACATCTCTCATGAAACCGTTAAATGACTAACTAAGTGGAAAAAAATGACGGTCGTAGTAAATGCAGCGACAAAGAAAGCATTAATTGTAACTTAAAAAGCAATAGCTTATCCGACTGGGCTAAAACATTACAATCCTGCAGCACCCACCAACACTACTGTAGATGAATCTAATTCAGCCATTGGGATAGTTCTTTAATAAAAGATTATTTAAGCTTAGCAATGGGATTTGCATTTGCTTTCTATTGTTATCAACATATCTTCTGTGCCTGACTCCTTTTCCATTTTGGTTTCTTCGACGAGACGTTTGATGTTTCTGCGGCTAGTAACATTTTGACTTTAAGAACTTGTTTACTTGCTTGATAAATGGAATATTTGTGTATATGTATAAAGGTAGACAAAAGTATATTAAATCATACAAGAATTTGTTTAAAGGTTGTGAAATTTACTGTACGTGGAGACGAAAGGAACCCAGTAATTTCTATTAGCCTGTTCCAAAGGTAATGAATAACTGATTAACGTTTATTAAGCACAAATATCATCAGTAAGCCGATGAATAACAATCAACAATGTACTATAAGGATTATTCATCCAACTGAACTTGGTAATAAACTGTAATTCTCGTAAACAGAATGATGAATTTTACATTTTTAAACGTTGCATGGAAACAAAGAAATGCTAATGTGAACTGATAGCTAACACAAAAAACTAAGACTGAATATTTATCGATATACATTAAGCAGTGAATTCAGTGTATTGATACACACAAAGTAGTCAATATTATCCTTCAAGTTAATTTGGCAAGTTATTATTGGGAACACTAATAGTTTATGAAGTTACAGTGATTGGGGTTTTCTGTACATCTTTTGAATACATATTTCCTGCAGATAATGAATAATAACTAGGATAATAGAGTCTTGTAAATATATAGGGATCATTGATGTGCACTAATATATTATGTGAAAAGACATACGATGCGCAAATTATCTCAATGAATTGATTGATTCCAATAGATTTTTAAACGTTTGCAATCCATTTACCATTGGCGGTTTGTAAGACAACTTAATAGAATCGACAGTGCCGAATTACTCTTGGCACTTCTGTCATTATCATACTCATACTAGCAACAAGTAAAATACGATAATAATTCGCGTGGTGCACATGTGTTCGTCTTCGTATTTATTAGTACTTTTCCTGCAATGACAAGGCAAACGAATATCTCCTAGTTTGTCATATCAATTCGAGTCTAGTTTTTTTAGTTGCATGTTAGGACTGTGTCACTTATAGTGTGTGATTACTAACATTTTGTTTGACAGACAGACAAACAGATACAACGCAGAACTTCGTACATACGTACATCAGTTCAGGTTGCCATACCACATCAGCACAGAGACGCAACTGTCAGTTCAAATCCAAGAGTGATAGCGATAGTAGAAGTATTGGCAGTTATGCAGAAAATTAGGGAGCGAAGATATGATTCGAAAAGTATAATTCAGTGAGATATATTTGAAACGAGAAAGATAGAGAATTCAGAAGGTTAGATTTTGAGAGAACACAAAGAGTGGATGCACCTGCGCCATTGCAAACGATTCTGAGCCATATCGTTCAAGGTCTCCAACCATTGGTGACTTTCGTCTTGCGGACCCCAACGACGTAGCCTACATCTACCAACATGACTTAGTCCACTTGTCAGTGACTTCATCAATTTCTGCCATGTTTTGGTTTGGCCGCCTCTAGCTTTCTTCCAACCTATTCCTACTCCGCAAAACATAGCTCGTCGAGGCAGACGATAGTTAGACATGCGTACCACATGTCCCAGCCACCTCAACTGATGAAGTTTCAAAACCTCATCTATCGATTTGCCCTCCTTTCCTAGAACCCGTTTCCTAACGACAGCATTGCTCACTCGGTTGTCATACGATGCTCGAGCAATGCTTCGGAGACACCTATGGTCGAAGACAAGTAACCTACGAATTTCCTCTACTCTTAACGGCCATGTTTTGCTCCTGTATATTAGGACAGAGCAAGCTGCTGCACGGTACACTCGTCCTTTGGTTAGCAAGCGGATATCTCGTCTGCGCCATAAGTGACGCAACTTGGCAAAAGCCAATCGAGCTTTCTGTCTCCATGCTAAGATTTCGTCAGTCACCAGGCCATCAGCACTGATGAGACTCCCCAGATACGTAAAGCGGTCTACACGCTCGACTACTTAACTCCCTAACACTAGTTCAGGTGCCGATGCAACCCAATCCTGAAGCAACATTTTGCGTTTCGAGGGGGAAAACCGCATCCCGAACATGCTTGCATTGTTGCTCAGGGTAGTCAGAAGACTCTGCATTTTGTCAGCGTCTTCACCAAATAGGACTATGTCATCAGCATACTCTAAGTCAGTAAGCGAGGCTCCTGGTAGAAAATCAACTCCTGAAAAGTCAGACGAAGACATGGTTATATCTAGGAGCATGTCTATGACAAAATTAAACAAGAATGGGGAAGGTGGACATTCCTGACGGACACCACTTCAAGTGAGAAATTCCGATGACAGTTCGCCATAAGCTCTCACTCGACCTGTAGTTTTAGAGTAGAGGGTTTGTATAAGGTTAATGTACTTCCTTGGTACACCTTTCAATGACAGACACTGCCACAAAACCTCAAGATCAACAGAGTCGAATGCCGCCTTTAGGTCCAGGAAGACAATTATTGTAGGACGCCTAAATGTGTGTCTGTGTTCCAGGACCTGTCGCAGTGTGAAGATGTGGTCTATACAGCCACGTCCAGGTCTGAATCCGGCCTGGTTTTCTCTAGTCTGCTCTTCACGAGCTCTAGTTAGGCGTCTTAGTATAATCGAGGCTAACAATTTAGAAACTATATTAGTCAGACTGATTCCCCTGTGATTGTCACAAGAAGACTTTTTGTCCTTTCTTTTAAATTGGGACAATCAGGAATTGAAACCAGTCAGATGGTATTACGCCCAGTTCCCAGATTCTACCTAAGATTTCAGTCAATCTAGCTGCTAAAACTGGACCACCATCCTTAAAAATTTCAGGGGTAAGCCTATCAGGACCTGATGCTCTACCTCGCTTCAGATTTCCTATAGCCTTCTCAACTTCATAGAGACTAGGAGGAGTTAAGTCGACTTGCCATTCAGGATGACTGGGGATAGTGGGCATTTAAAAAGTGGCTGAAGGCCAGTTGTACTGATCCCTGAAGGGTTCTGACCATCGATCCAATTTTCTTGACTGAGAATGAATTATAATCCCATCCTTTTGCGAGATAGTCTCACTCACATTTTGATCCCTAATACCAGTTACCTTGATAAGCCGAAAAAGTTGCCTACTGTTGCCTATCGCCGCTGCCTTTTCCATCGTTTTTGCTTTCGCCACCAACCACTGTTCACGGTCATTGCGTAGGCTTTTTATAAGCCTGCGCTTAAGCTAACTTCGCTCTTCATCATGTTCAGAGCCAGGTGGGATGAGTTTACGAGAATCCATCAGTTCGGCGGATGCTACTGAAGTCCATGGCTTCATCCTAGCCTTATGATTCACCTTACAAGCAGATATCACTGCTGTTTCCACAGCCATTTTGATATCATTTCAACCTGCTTCCGGATGGGAATCGCTTACATGGTTGCCTAACTGTTTTTCTAGTTGTTCCTTGAATATATTCTTAGCTTTATTATTATTAAGTAAAACCCTAAGAGGCTTCATTGCAATGTCTTTCCTACGTCCAGTAAGCCTCAAACAAATACGCAATCGCACTTAATTATGATCTGAATCTTTTGTATGACATGTGATTTGTTGTTAATTAGCCAACTATAACAGAAAAATGGGTTAAATGAATTTTTAAGACGACAATTGTCGACAGCAAACATTCAACTATTGTATTCATCATCCTTACATGTACTGCAATTCAGTCGAGTTATTCTATGGAATTAATTTAGCGTCTATCTCAACAATTAAAAACACTACAACATGCGTCATGATTGAAGTGATCATATGATTTACCCATCACTATCTCCTCAAACTAATAAAAAGTTAACTGGATTATTTAATTAATGTTGTATGCATTGACAATCAGTCATGACATTTCAATGAATTGTTACTTCAGAAACAAACAAGAAGTTCGCATTAGGCGATTCCCTGAATTTATGATCCAAATGTAAAACATACAATCTTCGTATGCAGAAAGGCCATACAGAATACTGTCACAAAATTTAATCTGCTGCATAAATCACGTCTTACGTTAACTTTTCTTAATTGGACAGTCTTCTGAAGTATTATCCACATCTACGTAGATGTATGCAGCCATATGACTTCAATTCATCAAACTGTTGTAGTAGAAACAGACATCATATAGCAATTTCATACTAACCTTTATACTGAACGTACATTATTACTAGTGAGTGAATATTTACTACTTATTATTTAATAGTTTTACCCATTTCAATAAATAAACAGCTACTGTGAATATCTACTTGATTTGTTTATCATTTGACATTCGCAGATAGTCGACTCAACTAATCGTCTACAGTCATAAACATTGAAAATAATAAAAGCTTAGTAGAAAACTCTTAACTTGTCTGTTAATCGAATTAGTATTATTAAGAGGATTAATGTTATTACTATTTCTGTGTCTTTGTTACCACTTAATAACTGAGTTCGAAACCTCAAACTGTTTGCATCATTTTGAGGAAACAAGAATGACTAATTAAACTTAATTAATTAACTACTAATCAATGCAAATAATGCAAACTAGGATTGTTCTGTTCCTAGGAAAACTGCCTCAAGTTGATTACATTCAATAGGCTTTTACGTAAGTTAACACGAATATTTAGCGTTTTCCGACAGGTTTTGCTTGAGTAAATACTTTTTATAAAATTTTGATGACATTATGCAACCGATCCAAAGTAGATGAGGTCACTATCATTCAACTGATCAGATAACACCAAGAGATGTATTTCGGGGACAAAAGTTGAAAACAGATTAACAGTGAATATTCACTCCTGTTTAGTTTTTCAACCATTAACAATTGAACTAGTATTGACCACAAGGAACAGAAAATTCAAACCACAGTGTGTTTAATATCAGCCAATCTGATGCATCTATTGGTCTATGTAAAAAGTGGTCATAGAAAATTCCATGAATGTGTATGTGTATTCACTGAATCAGAATTGATTTGCGAAATCACAGTGTTTAGGCACTCCATTATTCATAATCTAGCTAGATTTGTATCAATGTTTGACATGATGTTGTATTTGTTGATGTCAACTGCAATGATTTCGACGATGATGATACTGACTGTATTGCCTTTGACGATTGTGACCTTGATTATGATAGTGAAGAATGTGGACCAGGTGATGCTAGTTCTAATGATGAGGATGATGATTTCATTGAGTAAAATCAATTTTATTTGACTGAATTAGTCAGTATTCAGAGTAACATATTTAAACCTTGGATACAATAAAAATCTTCATAATGTATATGGAGGAAAAGTGATGTAATTTCTGTTCAACAAAAAGTGTATTGACGAATGAATGGTGTGGTTATAAGAAACAAATTATGATTAATTTTCCTAGATATAATTGTATTCCATTTATAAATATTAAGGCCAATACCTATCATTAATCAGATCCCAGACGTATTGGCTTGAAAGGAATCAGTGATGAACTGTCAACTACCTTCGTCGGGGTTACGACTAGTTATTGTCATCATCATTATTGCTCATTCATTTATTGATTTTGTGGACACCAGTCATTTTTTAATTGCTTGCTAACCAAAGGACGAGTGTACCGTGCAGCAGCTTGCTCTGTCCTAATATACAGGAGCAAAACATGGCCGTTAAGAGTAGAGGAAATTCGTAGGTTACTTGTCTTCGACCATAGGTGTCTCCGAAGCATTGCTCGAGCATCGTATGACAACCGAGTGAGCAATGCTGTCGTTAGGAAACGGGTTCTAGGAAAGGAGGGCAAATCGATAGATGAGGTTTTGAAACTTCATCAGTTGAGGTGGCTGGGACATGTGGTACGCATGTCTAACTATCGTCTGCCTCGACGAGCTATGTTTTGCGGCGTAGGAATAGGTTGGAAGAAAGCTAGAGGCGGCCAAACCAAAACATGGCAGAAATTGATGAAGTCACTGACAAGTGGACTAAGTCATGTTGGTAGATGTAGGCTACGTCGTTGGGGTCCGCAAGACGAAAGTCACCAATGGTTGGAGACCTTGAACGATATGGCTCAGAATCGTTTGCAATGGCGCAGGTGCATCCACTCTTTGTGTTCTCTCAAAATCTAACCTTCTGAATTCTCTATCTTTCTCGTTTCAAATATATCTCACTGAATTATACTTTTCGAATCATATCTTCGCTCCCTAATTTTCTGCATAACTGCCAATACTTCTACTATCGCTATCACTCTTGGATTTGAACTGACAGTTGCGTCTCTGTGCTGATGTGGTATGGCGACCTGAACTGATGTACGTACGTACGAAGTTCTGCGTTGTATCTGTCTGTCTGTCTGTCAAACAAAATGTTAGTAATCACACACTTCTAGTGACACAGTCCTAACATGCAACTAAAAAAACTAGACTCGAATTGATATGACAAACTAGGAGATATTCGTTTGCCTTGTCATTGCAGGAAAAGTACTAATAAATACGAAGACGAACACATGTGCACCACGCGAATTATTATCGTATTTTACTTGTTGCTAGTATGAGTATGATAATGACAGAAGTGCCAAGAGTAATTCGGCACTGTCGATTCTATTAAGTTGTCTTACAAACCGCCAATGGTAAATGGATTGCAAACGTTTAAAAATCTATTGGAATCAATCAATTCATTGAGATAATTTGCGCATCGTATGTCTTTTCACATAATATATTAGTGCACATCAATGATCCCTATATATTTACAAGACTCTATTATCCTAGTTATTATTCATTATCTGCAGGAAATATGTATTCAAAAGATGTACAGAAAACCCCAATCACTGTAACTTCATAAACTATTAGTGTTCCCAATAATAACTTGCCAAATTAACTTGAAGGATAATATTGACTACTTTGTGTGTATCAATACACTGAATTCACTGCTTAATGTATATCGATAAATATTCAGTCTTAGTTTTTTGTGTTAGCTATCAGTTCACATTAGCATTTCTTTGTTTCCATGCAACGTTTAAAAATGTAAAATTCATCATTCTGTTTACGAGAATTACAGTTTATTACCAAGTTCAGTTGGATGAATAATCCTTATAGTACATTGTTGATTGTTATTCATCGGCTTACTGATGATATTTGTGCTTAATAAACGTTAATCAGTTATTCATTACCTTTGGAACAGGCTAATAGAAATTACTGGGTTCCTTTCGTCTCCACGTACAGTAAATTTCACAACCTTTAAACAAATTCTTGTATGATTTAATATACTTTTGTCTACCTTTATACATATACACAAATATTCCATTTATCAAGCAAGTAAACAAGTTCTTAAAGTCAAAATGTTACTAGCCGCAGAAACATCAAACGTCTCGTCGAAGAAACCAAAATGGAAAAGGAGTCAGGCACAGAAGATATGTTGATAACAATAGAAAGCAAATGCAAATCCCATTGCTAAGCTTAAATAATCTTTTATTAAAGAACTATCCCAATGGCTGAATTAGATTCATCTACAGTAGTGTTGGTGGGTGCTGCAGGATTGTAATGTTTTAGCCCAGTCGGATAAGCTATTGCTTTTTAAGTTACAATTAATGCTTTCTTTGTCGCTGCATTTACTACGACCGTCATTTTTTTCCACTTAGTTAGTCATTTAACGGTTTCATGAGAGATGTACAGTTAAGTATGAAACGCCTGTGAAAGTGTATCATTTTGCTAATGGATGAAATTATTTGATGATAGTTGGTTTTGAGTACTGCAAAATATCTGCTGTTTTATGCTTATGAGGTAGGATGCCACTCACTTTATTAGTATGTACATAGACGTTGTTCCATAATGGCACTACTGTGTGATTATCGTATTGAGAAATTGTTAAGGTACTTCAAACGCTATATCTAGATGTTTCGTTGCATTTCTTATTGCATTATCAAAATTTATTAACGCGGAAATGATCTCGGTTTACCGATGTTTAACTTATTTCTCGATTTTCTGCATGTAAGTCTGAACTAAGGCTTGCATCTGATAACCAACTCGAAGTAAAAGGGGTAATGTTGACCGCAAGAATGGAAATAGACTTGATAATTTATGTAGTTTCGTTATTCTGTGGGTGGTTTAAATAAAATGTGTATTGTTCTGCTCCATAAGAACTACAGTAATTCTAAAGGTCTCTAACTAAAACGAACAATTAATTAAAATAATGATCTGTCATGTAACACCAAATTTCATATCATTATTGGGTCAGCCTTTGACAAAAAAGAGATAAATTTAACAGTTTGCTATCGATGACAGAGAGGAGAGTTCAACCAAGTATAAAGTGCATCACTGATCTCTTAAAATAAAAGTTTTTTTGAAAACCCAATAACCAACTATATCAAAAGTAGTATAGTTCCATTTCACATGTTATTCTTCCATGTTCATCGTTACTGACTTCGAATACATGCACTCATCTTATGAATTGTGGATGTGTTTGAGTCAATATAGTACACTGTGATTCAAAGACAGTTTGAAAATACATCGTAACATAACAGAGTTAAGATGTACACTAGTCATCTTTTAGTTTTCTGCCTCAATTCCATTCATCTTTAATATTTATCAGGCAATCAGATGACATTCAATTTATTTATTCACAAAGTAATCAGTCTACATCATCAAACTTCACTCTGTTTCTTTCATTGTATCATCTAGTAAGCTGATGAATCTCATCATGTTCGATGTGCGCGCGAGAGAAAAATGACTGTACTGTAGAAAATCGCATGAAATAAGCTATTGACAGAGAACATATTCAATAGAAATCTATGAGTTTATTCAATTTTTCTACTTTCAACGTTTCTGTAGATGAAAATAATAAGACAATGAAACATATAAAAAAGACGTGTACACAACACACATTCAAACTCATTCAGATGATAAGAGAGTAGACAGAGAGATTTTCATACAGAACAATCTTATCAGTTTCACCGACCTGTCTGATGAACTTCTTTTCATTAGATAAAAAAACTTTCTTTTGTTTCAATTTATCTAATAAGAATGATAAAGTGAAAATGTTGACTAGTCTACTTTGAGATAATAATAATAATAATAATAATAATAATAATAATAATAATAATAATACAAATCACTGAGGTGATCATTGTAGTAGGCAAACTAAAGCAGTTTGCAATGAGGAATCACTGTCAGTGATTTTCTAGATGTGGGTGACTTTGCCTAATCGACATTCAGGATAAATGGATGGAAAATGAACTGTTCTCAATACAATCATCTATGTGAATTCACATTATCTTTTAAATAAGTATTGCCACCAATTATTCAACCAAGGTAAGATTTATAAATGATATTAGTCAATTTAATTAAAAGAAACAAACAAGATGATCTCGTGTATTGTTAGAGGTATCATGGCAATTTTTACTTTTTCGCTGCATACACCATGGATGTATATTACTTCTTGAAGTACCTTAAAAAGAAACTGGGTTAGTATTGGTCATAGTGAACTCAGAGCGCGATGGCAGAGCCTAAGGTGCAACTGCTAGTGGCAGATCACGCACGGCCTTGTTATGGGACGTTTTGAAGTGTTAGCTTCGTTTTTTAGAATGCCTTACTGTTGAAGACGGAAATCCATGGAGCAAGGTTAGGTTTGACATTTTTATGGTCGACCTATTCTAACCCTTTTACTTCCCTTGTGAGAATGCAGCATCGCTGCAGATGCTTTTTTCCCCGGAATAAAACACTTCTGACACACTTCGCTGCAGTCAGCAGTACTACATCTCCCTCAGATTTAAGGTATCTGCCTTCAGTCGTATCGCTCTTCAACAGACCTGCTTGGAATGGTAGGACCTACAGGAACATGCGTTTTAGCCAATATAGCTCAGTAAGATCATCACGATAGACAAGCCCGACCACCACATCAATGTAGCAGCTACGGTCGGGATATTTAGTATCACGATTTGCATATTAAAAATCACACCTAAATTACCATTCCTAAATTTTTCTCGATACGGAACAGGCTACCAGTGGACATTATAACGTCTCATTCCTTTCCACATTTGATTGAACTACCCCACAAGTTTCTCACACAATCCAAATCCTAGGTCTTCTCAATGTAAGTATTATTAGTACTTTTAACAGAAGCTACTCTACTTTAATTTCTCCTTTTGTTTCAAATATTTGCGGGTATATTTCGCACTTACTTACTAGCAGTCATAATTTGGAGCGTATCGTAGTCTTTGATCGTAACCCCATGCTAGTTGTCTCAAAAATATAGTGTGTTTGTCAAAGCAAGACCTAGATCTCCTAACGTCAGGTAGATGGTGGGGTAGTCTCAACAGAGTTGGTGGTTTGTTCTGGCTCCTTCAAAGTATGGAGAAACACGACGTAGCATTCGTTTGTGTCTAGTTACTGACCATCAAATTACAACCAGTGACTTTGCTGCAACAAGTCTCGTTATAGTGTTCGCGTGTTGCTGTCATAGTTTATGTCCTTTCATACCTTCACGTCGTCCACATACATCAAAACTAACGGTGTGAGTAAGTAGGAAAGGTCGTTGATAAAAACTACGGAGGGCAATGGATCTAGGGTTGTTCTTTGCCACGGCTTCCAATAGGGCTTTTCTCTGAACTGATGTACTCTGTACATCCTGTTGCAGAATTTTAGGATTTGCTAATAGTTTCGCAACCACATGAGTGTTCGATTAAAGAGGCCTAAACATGAGACTTTCTTCAGCAAGAGTTTATGAGGTATTGTGTCGAAAGCCTCAGTAGAGTCAAAGAACACTGTGGACATGGACTTTCTTAACTTTGCAGTCTGTTTAACAATTCCATACTAGAAAAGCATTTGTAGGGTATGATCTACTCTCTATTAAGTCGTGTTGCGCATCGTGAAGTATCTCGTTTTCATCGATTAACTTACTCGTTTGATCATCCAACAAGTTTTCTAATTATTTTGACAGTATTGGATCAAAGTGACTGGTCTAAAAGAGAATGGGCTTCACCTTCTTTGAATATTGAATTGAAAGAATGATTTCTCTCATCCACTCTATGTAGTTCTGGGAGCAGTTGCCAACAGGTGTAAATATTACTTCTGTGCATTGTTTGAGAATGTCATGGCAAATGTTGTTGCAACTTGTAAACTTAACTACGCTAAGTGCCTCTGATTTTTCATGACTGATCCTGGTGTGAGATGTATCCGGCCTATGATTGCTATAGTAGCTAGAATAAAGTTACGAGTCAAGTTAAGGTGATCTTAGTTTGACTAATTTGTAAGGTGTGTCGTCAAAATATCTACCACGAATTTGTTAGTGAGCTTTTCATTTCCTGATTCCTCGATGACAAATGTTCCTTGACACATTGGTTTCAGTCGTGCCATAGGTACGGCAACCCATGTGGTCACGGCGTATGTTGTAAGTTCGGTCTGCGTGTGTATCCTCAAGCAAGTGAGAACTACATGCACGTGTAACAAAACGGACTGTATTCTATGGCAAAATCCTTTAAATCGATGTTACAGAAAATGCATGCGACTCACTGGTTTGCACAGGAACGCGTTTACAATAAGTTAACCAAATTACATGTGTTATACCTTCAGGAATTAATTACCCAATCCAATGAGTTACTTAGTGTGTTTGGCTTATACATTTGTTCAAGAATTTTTCCGTTTCATATTATTTACAAAGTATTAGTGTTACCATAATTCATTACCATTTTTTTGTTATTTTGTTATTATTATCATTTACCACATAAGTTGCCAACATCATTGACAGAATGTCTACATAAATTGTAACAACGTGTGACTCCAAGCGTCTATTAAATTGCAGAATAAACGTCAGGCTTATTTTATCACCAAAACAACACTACGAAATTCCAGAGCACCACGAGATCTGTGAAATTCATAAGATACACTCGAATGTTGGCAGAGGATAGTCATATGATGAACATAACCTTCTTAAAACATTAGAAATACATTGTTGGACACAGTATGTGCACAATCTTACGATACATAATAACATTCTTGGTTTAGATTTCTGTTATAATATCACTCCCCTGTTACTTCAATTTAACAAAGATTTTGAAAGCAGTGACCATAAGATGTTTGATGTGTATTTCTTTTTAATTTTAGTCACTCCAATAATCATATATTACAAAAACTAGACAATAAAGACAGTATAAAAGTGTGGACTGCAATCTTTTCACAATCTTCTAAGTTGTCCTGACTAGGACAATCCTTTCTTATCTTATAGTGTTACAGAAGCGCAAGATTTCTTAAAGCAAATTAATGACTCGTGTTTATATTCGATTGCACTCATGAAACTAAACAATATAATGAAGTCGAAAGGTTTGTATATAACTTTTCATTGCCGTAAGAAGTTAAGACCCCAACAGAAGTGCTGTTTACAGATTAAGCCGTTCAATTAAAAGTTATCAGCAATGCTTAGAAGCTTCAAAGTATAAAACTTGGTACAGTTGTTCAATATGCGCCTTACGCCTACCTGAATTAATGATATTATTATTTGCATTTCACATAATGGCTTGATCGTGAACAACCAAAACATCATTATTGCCAACCTATTCAGCGATTTCTTTCCTAGATGTCATTGTGATAGACACTTTCAATTTGGCTACTAACCACATGAAGTTCGTTTCCTTTACTTACGACAACATTTGTGAACCAAAAAATCACTAAGGAGGTCACGTGAACAATAATAATAGCTATGGAGTAGACACCATTGCAGCTATTTACTTGAAATTTGGTGAATTTAGTATTCAAATAATTTTACCAAAACTGTTCAACCTTTTCATAACAACACTCACTTATCTAAATAGGTAGAAAACCATGTACATATGCCGTCGATTTAATCAAGTGACAAAGCTAACTTGCATAATTATAGGCTTACAAATATCACCCAAGTTATCTCTAGAATAATGTAAAAATAGTATGTGACGAAATGTTTGATTATTTACTATCTGACAAACTTATCTTTAATTCCCAAAAGGATTTTCTCACAACTGGGTTTTGTATGACTTGTTACGCTGAGTTTCTCAATTTGGTTTTTACTAAATGAAGTCTTGGGCCTTTAGCATTAGTATTGTACTTTGACAAATACAAAGATTTTGACATGCTTAACCAAAAACTTTAATTAGGAAAAGTCTTCTCTGAATGGGATTAGGAATCCATTACTTGCATGATCTAAATCTTTCCTCAGTGACATCACACAACGCCTACGTTATACGCGGAAGCACTAACTGCAACTCTAACTCACTGAATTACCTACGTGAACAGATACTCGCAACCGTGACCAACAACTCGACAACTGACAACTTACCAGAATCTATATCAAGGAGACATAAACACAGCACTAAGAAGATTCAATTCTATTTTGTGTCAAATCTGTATATATGGTTTTAACAACGACTTTGTCGTTATCAGAGTACATAGCACATTAAAAATCCACTACAACCAATCATAAATAACAAGGTCAGTGCGGAGAAAATGAACGGCAGTGTTGGTTACTGCCTACTTTCAAACCAATAAAAAAATAGAGAAAATAAGAATATCTACATTTGCACTCACTAGTTATATTTATTCTTAGACCCCCCCCTCCCCGTTCTTATGAAAAAGGTTCACTCTCTTGAAAGTTTACTGTAGGTCTTCGATTCCTTTTGCTGCATCTTAATGATTGTCCTTCTCCAGACGTTAGTTTCTTTGTGGGGAGCCTGAGAGTATATCGAATAAGTTGAAGTGTAAGGTTAAGTTTATCCGCATTTGATTCACTGAACCTTCTACGCACCTAATTGCGATAATGTACCAATATTTATACTTCCACTACCACCTCATATATCACCTTTTTTCGTCTACTTTTAATTACCTTCTTTTTCCTACAAATAAACATGGCACTATCGCTATTTTTCCATCATTATTTCTCATGATCTGGACGAGTTTACTGAAATGTCTGCTCACTGTAAATTAACATCAGCACTAATCGCACATATTTAACTGTCTACTCTTATTTGACGCGAATTCCTATCTATTTTCCCCTCCATAACCAATGACATTTCCTCTTTTTCAACAGTTTACATTCAGTGCTTTTATTGATTTCTGAAAGTTGTAGGAATGTCAACTTGAACCACTTTTGTCAATAAAATCAACCGTTCTACTCACAAAATCTTAGTATTTATAAATAGTTTGACTATGAGTCAGTGACAGTGTAGACCAGATTCTTCACGCGTATGTCGTAAGTACACTTAGTGTATCTGATTTCTATAATGTCTGGTATAGATCGATAGATAAGTATGTTCATTGTGGGTGCCACAATTGAATGTATGGGGCTTTTATTCAAATGGTTAAATACTAACAGGATAATCACAGTGCTTATTTGTGCTTATAACAAGCATTGAATGTGCTGTTCTAGACGACTGCAAAATCTCAATCTCACCAACCAACACAAGAAACCGACCTGAAGTAAACGTAATGAAGTGGTCTGTAGTGTAAAGAATCGATCATTTCTTAAACAGATGACATGGGACGGACACAACATGTGCATTGAAGGTAGTTAATAAACCGCTGAATTTCATTATTTTAAATATTTTTCAAAGCTTTGTTCATTAGAGATAATGAATGTTGTTCATGTACTTGGAAATAAGTGTCTGTGAATCTTTGCCTTGATGCCGTGCGTCTCATTTCATTTCATCATAATGACTCAAGTCTAGTTTTTTCGAATCCATCTCGTCTGTTATCACGCTTGCATGCAATTTCGAATTTGAAGTAAAAGGTGGAATATTGATCGCAAGATTAGCACTTGTCTTGATAATTTGTGAAGTTTCATTATTCTGTGGGTGATTTCTATATAATTTGTATTGTTCTGCTCCACAAGTAATTCTGTAGGTCTGAAGGCCACTGCTCACTTTGCCTTTTTTGGTGAAAGATAATTCTGAAAATATCAATGAAAAGATGATACCATGTCTCCAACAAGATTAAAATTCTTGCGAATACATTACTGAATGCTTATTACGTTGATTAATATAAATTTCCTACCAGCGTTTTTCGTATACGTCAGTCTATAAAGGAATCACACTACCTGCTGTCGTAGTCGCTACAATTTATAACATTATTAGAAATATTCGATTTACAAACTTGTTTTATAACATCGCTGTTATTATGCACATGACATAATAAATGATGAGCATTAGGATACACGGCATCGATCGCTGCCGTAATCGGTACTGCATCGTCTGTTATGAAGCACCCCAAGTTCCTGTTGTGGTTGACTTCCTGGAAGAAATTTAAAAAATGAGTTATCATCGTAGTGGTTTCTCTTCTGGTGAATTCAAATGCTATTGGGATGGCCATTAGATTGACATCCAGTGCTACCAGCTAATATAAGGAAATATTTCTTCTATATGTTTTGTAGGTGACATCTAATTCAATAACTTCAAGGAAGCGTGAACGTAGATTCCACTGGTCGGGAGTCACTAAAAAAGATTCCAAGGTGGATTCTTCATTTAACTGGTAATTACACAAACCATCAACAGAAGTTATACATGATTCCAGTTTTTTGAAATTACCTACAGATCAACATAAAGAAGATTTAAGTATTTACCAGGAAAGTTGGACTAACAGGATACATGAAGATATATGTTGAATACATCTCGCGGCTGCAGATGCTCCCGAAAAATAGCATATACGAAGTCAATAATTCGCGCGTAATATTCTCAACGAGCATCTGAAATATAGAATAATTTCGAGTAAGAGAATCATAATAATGTTATTCTTATTAATACAGCAGTAAGACATTTTCCTAATAAACAGTCATATATGTAGACGAAAACATATCTGAACAAATACGTTGTTCCTTGAAAGATTTGGATTGTTGCACACAGAACGAAT
>JAGWFQ010000019.1:0-114402 GCA_025215515.1 Schistosoma japonicum
TTAAGCAGTTACGAGCTTCCGACGTATCGGTAAGTTTCCATAGACGATTTATCTCCAACTTTGCATCTATTGTGAAACCACTAACGGATCAGCTACGTGAAAATAAAAAAGTGGTCACAACGGATTCGGAATCAAAAAAAAGCCTTCGTTGACACTAAATAGGCGATAGCCAATGTAACAATGCTGGCACACTACAATACTGAAGCTTCCGTCAGCATTGCGGTCGACGCTTTCGACTCAGCCATTGGCGCAGTTCTGCAACAATGGACTGTCCGAGCTTGGCAGCTCTTAGCATTTTTCTCAAGACGATTAAACGACACTGAATCGAGGTACATCACTTTCGGACGTGAGCTACTAGCCATGTACTGTGCTGTACTACATTTTCAACATTTCATCGAAGGCCGGGAATTCGCAATATTCACCGACCATAAACCACTGACGTTTTCGATGAAATTATCTTCAGATAAGTACTTTCCACAAGAGTCGCGTCATCTTGACTATATCTCCAAATTCTCTACAGACATACAAGAATACATTACTTGAATCGTATCCAAGGAATCGACCTTGTTGAACTAGCTCGACTTCATAGTGAAGACATCGATTTTCATCACGAGTTACACACAACAACGCTCCAACTCCAAACTAAAACGATTAGAAAAGGTAAGAACACTTAAATTTGTAATTCTTCTACAGGTATAGCCCGTCCAGTCGTCCCCAGGAGTTATCGACGTGTCAGCTTCGACACATTGCGCAACCTTCTCATCCTGGATTTCGTGCCACAAGTAAAATGGTTACTGAGAGATTTTGCTGGCCAAAGCTAAACGAGGATATAAAAGAATGGGCGACTACTTGCATAGCCTGCCAGAAAAACAAAGTAATTCAAACATAATAAATGCCCCCTAGGCACTTTCTTAACCCCTGACGCTTGATTCGATCACTTTCACCTTGATTTGTTAGGACCTTTACCAGAATCGAATTAATTTTCTTATCTTCTGACATGCGTGTATCGATTCACACCTGTCCAGAAGCGATTCCACTCGAAGACATTACTAATGGAACGATTGCTCGCGCTTTCGTCGAAAGATGGGTAGTCAACTTTGGATATGCATCTACAATAACGACAGACCATGGACGTCAGTTTGAATCCGGATTGTTCTACCCTCTGACCAAATTCTTGGAACTACGCGTTTTCAGGACGACCGCATACCACCCACAATCTAACAGTTCGGTAGAAAGATTCCATCGACAACTGTAAGCGTCACTTTCAGCTACAAATCACTAGTTTTACTCGGGATTCTCATCACAGTGAAAGAAGATGTTGGATGCAGTGTCGCCGAATAAGTCTACGGAACGACTCTTCGACTACCAGGTGATTTTGTGGAAACCGCTTCCAACTCGACAAACCTGGATATGAATTCTTAAGTGAACCGAACTAACAAATGATATGCGTTCAGTTAAGCCAGTTCAAACGAGACAACAATCGACAGACACCTTCATCTAACCTGCCTTAAAATATAGTACACACGCTTGCGTACGTCGTGATGCTGTACGCCGACCTCTCGACGCAACCTACGAAGGGACCATACGAGGTCCTGAAACGTGAAACAAGGTACTATACGATTGAAAAGTTGGCATCGAGGATAACGTCAGTATAGACCACCTCAAAGCAGCCTACCTAGAAGGTAAGCCTTTTAGTGTCGAATTGGCCACAACTTCCAGGCCGTCTGGAACAAACAGAAGAACGTGAAAGAACAAGATTTTTTTATGTACAATTATTTTATGCATCCACACCATAGTGTAAGGACTGACGTCCCAAGAAGCTGCACAACCATCGCAAGCTATCGAAGAAACGTTTACTAATGTCTGACGCATTTGGTTTTATAGTTTGTCTGGTACGTCTTAGGGTCCTCACGAACCCACTAGGAAAGAAATGAGCTGTAGCGGTAAATATTCCCCCCAAAACAATAATTAGTTGCCATAGGCTGTCGACATTGATGCTGACCATGTTTGTTTTAGCCGACACTACTAATTGAAGGCGCGCGGTCACGCATCACCACCAGATCATGACTCGAAACATCCGTGGGTAGCATCTCTCTCTAGTTTGCCAGCCTAGACGTTGCTATCCCATTGAGGCTCTGTATACGATCAAATATAATTTCGCTTCCATCCTACAGTGCCTTCTGTTTCTTCTCATTCGTGGAGTTGGGTCATTTGATAGAAGTGGCATTGTTTAAACGAAAAGCTCAACTTGATCATATATCCAGGTACAATTCACCCCATTTAGACTCATAAGTACATATCCTACGACGAGTGAAGAGTCGGTGATCGACACCATCGACATGAGAGATTACGCTAAAGAAACTTTCATTCATGCTGTGAGTGCACTTCCTATTACCCACTCAGCAAGTTGCTTAATTCACAAGAAGAGACAAAACGATTCAACAAACAATCTATTATGTGCAGCACAAATAGCCACGTTCCTCATATGAAGAACTGAGACAGCTATATCAACGTTGACAAGCTCTGTGCTTAATAGAAGGTTGCCTTATGTTCGGGGATTGAGTGGTGATACCATGTGGGTTACGTCAAGTAGTACTCAAGCAGTTTCACGCAAGACATCCTTAAACAACCCAAAAAATATCAGTGGCATGGAGATATGCATACTGGCCAAAGATGGATGCAAAAAATTAAAGACATGGAGAGGATGTGTGACTGCTGTCAGCTAACATCGAAAAACCAAACGAAGTTTGAACCAGTAAGCTGACCAGATCGTGTATAACCATGTAGCAGAGTGCATTAAGATTTTTCTGCACCCCTGTCAGAAGTCACCTACTTGGTGTTAGTAGACGCATATTCAGAATGGCCAGTGATATATCCAGAAGTTCCTCAAAATACGCAAAACCTCGGGAAATATTGAGAAAGATATCCACGTGTCATGAGTTCCCAGAAACAATAGTCACCGATAACGGGTCTAAATTTACATCACAATTTTCAGTGATTTCTGTTGACGAAACGCCATCACACATATTTGCTCCACATCGCACCATCTGCAATCAAATGGACAAGCGAATTATTTCGTGGATACTTTCTGAAGACCTCTACTATAAGCAAACTTGTAGTGCACGCTAGCAGAAAACCATCCAGCGTTTCCTACTTGTATACAGAAGTACCCTTACAGCAATTTATTCATAAATGTGATTTCACATTAGAAGAATTCATTTGCATCCGATGTGAATATCACTGAATGGTATTTCTAATGACAATTAGAACACATCTATTAGTACCTATACATATTTTGAATTGAATTGATATGGTTTATTGAGATTGGCATTATAGTTGACTGAATACGTCAGAGATTGATGTTGGTAATTAGGTGTTCATTAACTTGATGCTGTCGATGCGTAATCTTGAGTAGAAATTCGTAGGAGTCCAATACTAGGACAGAATAACTGTCCATTTCTTCTTGGTTTTCGATAATACGTTGCAAATATCAATCTTTGATGCATTCAATCAATTATAAAGTGATTTCTGGTTCACGTTGACTTTTTTTCAGATGTGATCAACTATTGAATTCAACAGTGAACAACTAGAAACCTACACATTGATGATTGAACCATAATGGCATATTCTTCAATTCTTTATTGTCAGTAACCACAGTTGAATCAATCACGAATACAAATTTGCAGATTAGAAATGCGGTTAGGTCGCTTATAGCGGTGAACGTGTTATCGCGACATAACATAAATACATCACAACGAGCACGTTAACATCAATTCAGGCATTACAATTATTCCTTAGTAGCCTGGGTTACAATGGACAAACTACCCATTGCGCTAACTACGCAGAATGTGTGCACGATATGTGGTAACATTTTACGCATGTGAGAACAGTTGAAGTGTGTTGTATCATTTGAGACATGACGTTCATGAGGGTATGCTGTGTTACAACAACTGATTTGTACCTGTTTGGATTAGATCTAATCGACCAGCTGCATTGAACTGAAAGTACCGTTAAGCATTTTTTTGTCGACTGATGTGACAAATCCCTGATCCAGAAAACTACACGACGAAAATACCGGCAGAGTTTTCGACGATCTTAAATCTTGTTTGGTTTGTTGCATCACAATGAAAGCAACCATTTGATTACAGAACTCGATTAAACCTGTCTTGCATCCTAAGCGACCAGTGTCATATGCAGCATTATTCGAAAATGATGAAGATCTCAATCGCCTACAATAACAAAAGGTTATCACGCCTGTTTCTTTTCCGCTTGTGCAGAACCGATCGTGGTTATCAAGAAAGCGAGCGGCACATTACGCATATGCGCAGACTTTTACACAGGCCTTAACGCAGCATTTAACAATATGATTATCCACTACCAGTTTCTGCAGGCTTATTCATTAAATTGAACGGTGAAAACTTTTCGCAAGTTAGACATTACTGACGCTACTTTCAAGTAGAATTGGCTGAGAAATACAGAGAGCTACTGAAAATTAATACTCATCGTGGAATGTTTCAATACAACAGTTTGATATTTGGCGTCAAGACAGCTCTATCAATGTTTTACAAATCATTGACACTATCTGAGTAGGCATTGCAAGCATCGAATTTTTCCTTGACGATGGTTTAATTGTTGCTACTTCACCGGATGTACTACGTGGGCGTACGACGACCGTGCTACAACGCATCAGTGAGAATGCGTATCGACTACGTGCAGACAAAAGCCACTTTTTTTTAAAGTCAATGAAATATGTGGGATTCATTTTCAACACCATAGGTCAACTTAGTAGGCAGGTGTACACAGTGTCAGCAGGCAGTCAGGTTCAAAGCCAGTGCGCCACCGGTCACCTAGCCACAGCCTATGCATCCATGGTCACGTATACATATCAGCTTTGCTGACTCAGTCAACAGTTACCTACGTGATTGCGGTCGATGCTTTTTCAAAATGACCGGAATATTCTCCGTGGTGCCACTGTCTACCACGTAAACACTACAGATCCTAGCAGAGATTTTCTCCAGGAACGTACTGCCAGATATGATTGTTCTGAGCAACGAGTCTCAGATTACCGCAAACCAAATTCACGATCACTACGGACAGCCAGCTATCACACACTATCGCTCTACACATTATCACTAGCAGTCCAATGGCCAGGTAGAGAGATTTGTGAATGCCTTCAAGAGCGTACTACTTAAGTGACAAGAAGAGGAGGCGCCCACAACGTCATTACAAAACTTCTTGTTCCATAATCGAACAAATTCAAATGATGCACTACCAAAGCAGAAGTCTCCAGCTAAGGCCCTCATGGGTGACACATGTGTGATAACAATACACAACTTAATAGTGTCAAGCAGGACCACGCGCACGATGACTAGGAATTTGACAGCATATGAGGTTGATTGTCCAGTGTATGCTTGCGATTACAGACCATACCACAATCCCTGGATGAAGGCTTGTGTGGTAGGTAGACGGGGCTAAGTCATGAACGAAGTAGATGTAAAGGATGGAAAACGGTCGAAATATCGAAAACAACTGTGTAAGCGAGTAGCAGCAGATTGTCACACAACAACCTAAAATCTACCACTTGAAGTCATTTTAGATACTTTCAACCTAACTCCATCGTCAGTGGACGAAACAGACCAGAAGACAGTCAACATACGTGCCAGGAGACAGTCACTCAGACGACGGCGACAACGTCAAACAGTGAAAATGCAAGTGAACATCAGCAACGTCCGTAACCTAAGAGGGGAGGTGTTAACGATTTGAAATATCTAATGAAAATACAAATGTATATTTTAATGAAGTTGTTTCGACGTTTGTGAGCTTCGATATAAATTGTCATTACACTTATGTGATTCGATATGTGTCAACTACATTACCTCTTACAATTCAATATCTTGTCAAGTATATTGTCTTATTTATTCATCAGTCATCTCTTTTCTGCTTTATTATTGATTTGGGGTTTAATCATTAGAAACTACTTGACTGAAATAAAACAAAAAACTTAAGATAATCCAAAAGAAAAGAAGATAGAGATTGCTTTTGGCAAATAATGTGTGAGAGTCACCTTCATGAGCAGCATATATCACATAATCAGATGATAATTATTTATTTTTAAATAAAGATTTTTTTATCTTAGTATTTCACATAGTTGTTTATGGATAATGGTGAACTTGTAAAAACAATGTAAATTTGTAAATGTACTATAATGCATTCGCTCCTCACTTTCATAATTATACTCCTGATGGGCTACTAGGATATCCTCCGTCTTTTGCTTATAGCCAACGTGCTGCCATGTCGCCTAACTTAAGCTACTTAAAACATCCTATCTCTGACAACTCTAATAATTTTTTTGGGATCAGGCAGTTACTTGTCCCGTTAGCAATACAGCTTGCTCAGACATTAGCTCAAGCAGTCAGACTGCCGTATTAAACCACCATCTAGTTACGTCAAACACAAACGATTTAGACAGAGATCTTATTCGATTCTTCACAATTCACTCTTCATTTCTAAACTTTTTAGTAATTAACGCCCGCTCACTTCTTAATAAAATATCAACTCTAAAAACTATAGCCTTATTAGCTAAACCTTCATTAATATTTGTCACAGAAACATGGTGTTCCTCCTCAGTAACTGACTCAGAATTAGCCATTAAGGACTATGTTATATCGCGACAATAGTGGCGGCTGTCTAATATACGTAAGTGTTTGTTTTTCGTCTAGTAGAATCAATGACGAAATACTAGATAAGGTACCAGAGTCGGTCTGGATATCAGTTAATACTCAGAACTACAGTTTAATTTTTGGGTGCATATATAGAACCCCCAACACATCGACTAATGTAGATGACACCATTAATAATGCTTTAGTACATACCTCTGCCCTAAATTATAATGCGAAAGTCATCGCAGGTAACTTTAATCTTCCTAGGATAGACTGGAATGTTGGTAGAGGACTGTCATATGATGAAGAAAATCTTCTTAGTACATTAGAAATGCACTGTTGGACACAATGTGTACACAGTCCCACGAGATATAATAACATTCTTGACTTAGGTTTCTGTCATGATGTCACTCCTCTGTCACTTCAAGTTAGTAAAGAGCTCAAACTAGTGACCACAAAATGATTCTATGTGCTCTTCCTTTTAATATTAATCTTAGTCACCCCAATAATCGTAAATTACGTAAAACTAGACAATATCGAGACTATAAAATGTGGATTGGAATCTTCTACACGGCCTTCTAAGTTGCTGACTGGGACAATTTTTTCTTAACTAATAATCTTACAGAAGCACTAGATATATTTTATCAAATTAATGACTCGTGTTTAGATTCGATTGCACTATTAAAATAAGCAATATAATTAAGTCAAATGATTTGTACATACCACTTCATTACCGTAAAAAGCTAAGACGTTACAGAAGTGTTATTTTAAGTCAAATGACTTTTCTGCATTTGTGGAAATTACCATGACCTATAATCAACTAAAAGAAGTCCACAGGTTAAATACGATTAAAGAAGAGATGTCAGCAAAGACAGTAGCTCCAAGATACAAAACTTGGTGCGACTGTTCAATAAACGCCTCAAACCTTCTTGGAATAGTGATATTCCCTGCATTTTACGAGATGGAATACTGATAATGACCATAATACTATAGTGAACCTGTTCAGCGATTTCTTTGCTAACAGAGGTAAGCCGCTGGATGATATTGAGGTACAAATGATCAATTCGGCTACTAACCATATGGAGTCCGTTACTTTCGCTTATGATAATATTTGTAAATCCATCAAATCCTTAGAACGTCAAGTAGTTGTGAGTAGATGGGTTGGCATCCATTTATTTCAAACTCGGGGGACCTAATATGCCATTAATCTATTAAGACTGTTCGACCTTTCATTGACAGCAGGTACATACCCTAGCAGATGGAAAACCTCTTACATCTGCCCTCGCTTCAAATCAGGTGACAGAACAAACTTGCATAACTACAGGCCCATAAATATCACCCCAGTTATCTCTAGGATAATGGAAAAAATAGTATGTCACAAAATATCTGATCACCTACTCTCTGAGAAACTTATCTCGAATTTCCAACATGGTTTCCTCAAAACTAGGTCTTGTATGACTTGTGACTTTGAATTCTTTAATTTAATTTTTACTGAACGAAGCCTTCGGCACTTGGTGTTAGTATTGTACTTAGACATATCTAAAGCTTTTGACATGGTTAACCACAGGCTTCTTATGGGCAAACTCTCCTCTTATGGGATTAAAAATCCATTACTTTCATGGTTGAACTCTTCCTCAGTCATAGGCACCAAACTGTCAAAATTAACTCCACCCTGTCCAAGGCAGAGCCAGTTGCAAGTGGCGTCATACAAGGAAGTGTCTTAGGCCCACTGCTCTTTATAGCTTATGTAAATGATATATGCAAATGCTTCAGCATGGGAAAACCCTTTCTGTACGCAGATGATCTAAAAATAGTATACTCATTCCCTCCCCATGAATTCGCACACACATCTGTAGCGTCACTGCTGAACTCAACAAGGTCGCAGTATGGTGCTCAAAATGGAAGTTAGACCTCAATGCTTCTAAGTGTGTTTGGATATGTTTTGGAGATAAGCGCCTTAATTTCGATCTCTTCATAAACGGTAGTAAGTTGTCCAGGCTACAGTCAGTAGTTGACTTAGGACTAGATACTCTTATGATCTATCTTTTACAGAACAGTCAATATGCAGACATCTAAGTCACATCGACTACTGGGTTGCATAATACGTAACTTTCATAGCAATGACTCTCATATCCTACTATATAAGGTTTGTGTCCGACCCTTACTGGAATACTGCACTTTTATTCTCAGTAATGTTTCCATTAAGAATAAACTCAGACTGGAGTCTGTACAACGTCGCTTTACTCTTCGTATTCTTGAGACTGATTGTACTCTGGACTATAAAACTAGGTGCATTAAATTAGGACTAGAAACTTTATGGAGGCGCCGACTCAAGTTAAACTTAATCTTCTTTTATAAGATATTGAACAATTTGGCGTTTTCATCATCTAGCACAATTAAGTTCGAGGAACCTTCTTGCTATAAACTACGCAATTTAGCCTCGAAAGCAAAAATTTCACATTCTAAATCTGCTCTTTATATGAATTATTTTACAAATAAATTCTCGAGAATCTGGAACAATTTGCCTCAAGCCATTCGAGAAACAGATTTACTTTCTTTATTTGTGCAACAGGTTGGTCATCTCATCAATTCTGATAGCTCATTAAAAATGTTCACCCAACTATTGTTCTTACTCCACCAGCGAAATAATAGGGACTCTAAATGTGTAAGCACCAGTTACCTGTCATAGTCATAGGCTAGCGTTCTTCATCTTTAATCCAAATATAAACTCAAGTATAAATATTAATTCTGCCCTTCGTTCAGTTAACGTAAGTGGCATGTCATGTCCTTCAATGCCTGTATACACATTGATTGTCTCGAATACCAGTGCTTTTGTTTTGTGTTTTCTCTGTCTTCGTCTTTCCTATATTTGTAGATTAATATGTATATGGCTATTGTGGAACCTACTGGCACAAAACTACTGACTTCTCTTCTACGCTCAAGTTCCAAGTACTCTTGACCTTATCCCGCATCTGAACACGCTCAACACTCCACTCTGCAAAACTCTTAACCGTTTTTGGAATTGTAACGCAGTGGTCAGGAGGCGCGCGGTTATTATTCATATTAGCACCAGGATACAATATTAATATTTGGTGTCCAATTATTGTTAAAACTTCGTGGCAGTTGATTGATTCTCAATTCAAATCTTTATATGTAATGAATGTCCTGACATTGACAATTTGTAATAATATTTGTATGTATGTAACTTATTATTGTGACCATGCCTGTAAACTGGCATGCTCTCATGTACAAAGTGAGAATAAAACTATTATTATTATTATTATTATTAGGCTAAATGACAATCTATTCTAGAAGCGTTCTGTTAATTTGAATGGAGACATTGATTGAATGATGTCCAGTCTGTGTATAAAATGTGATTACATTGTAGCGGTAAATAATCCCCAAAATAAATAGTTGCATAGGCTCTCGACATTGATGCTGACCATGTTTGTTTTAGCGGACACTGCTAGTTGAAGGCGCGCGGTCACGTATCTTCACCAGATCACGATTCGAACCACCGTGGGTAGCATCTCTCTCTAGTTTGCCAGCCTAGACGTTGCTATCCCATTAAAGTTCTGTATACGCTCAAATACAGTTTCGCTTCCATCCTTTATTGCCTTCTGATTTCTCATTCGTAAGAGTGGGGTCCATTCGATAGAGGTGTCTTTGGTTATACGACAAGCGCAACTTGGTCCTATATCCGGGGAACACTTCATTGGTGAGCCCGACGTGATCTGGACACGATAATTTACTGTGAGTCCGTTCCTTTTTATAGTTTTAAACAGAGACTAAAACGATCAATAACCTAGCTTCTATTACTAATGATAAGTAACGCTTTCTTCGGCTGAATTTTCTGGGATTGATCTCCTTCCAGGAGGTCCGCTTATCGACTTAGAATACGCAGACGACATAGTCCTGTTTGGTGAAGACACTGATAAGATGCAGAGTCTTCTGGTCGCACTGAGCAACAATGCCAGGATGTTTGGGATGCGTTTCTCCCCCTCTAAGTGTAAATTGTTACTTCAGGACTGGCCTGCGTCAACCCCTGAACTAAGGATAGGGAGTGAAGAAGTTGAATGCGTTGATAACTTCACTTATCTTGGAAGTCTGATCAGCCCTAATGGGTTGGTGTCTGACGAAATTTCTGCACGAATTCGAAAGGCTCGTTTGGCTTTTGCCAACTTACGTCATCTATGGCGTAGGCGTGATATTCGTCTATCAACTAAAGGACGAGTATATTGCACAGCAGTTCGTCCTGTTCTACTTTACGGCTGTGAACATGGCCATTAAGGGTAGAAGACACTCGTAGGTTACTAGCATTGATCACAGATGTCTTAGAAATATATCTCGTACCTGCTGGGATCTCCGGATAACTAATAATGAGGTTAGACGAAGGGTATTAGAGAATAATGGTAAATCTGTTGATGAGGTTATGAAACTTCATCGACTGAGATGGTTGGGGCATGTGTTACGTATGTCCGAACACCGGTTACCACGTCGCTCAATGATGACTAGTATTGGGGTGGGTTGGAAAAGGGTTAGGGGCGGCCAAACCAAAACGTGGCATCAGTCGTTGAAGTCACTAACTTCTGGTCTGAGCCACATTGGTAGATGTCGACTACCTGGTTGGGGTCCGCGTGACTGCCGTACCCAGTGGTTGGAGACTCTTGGTGACATGGCTCAGAATCGATCACAATGTCGTAGGTGTATACATTCTTTGTCTTCACGTACACCTTGAGACTAAAACTACTCTACCTTTTTCTACAAACTAATTTTTTTTCTCTCTCTCTACATATTATATCCTTATATGCAATCTTCCTTTTATATATTACTACCATTAAAGTAACTGATTCTATGAATTCGGTGATCATCTTGCTATGCTGTTGAGGTGTGGCAACTTGGACCGATGCACTTATGTTGCCTGGTCCTACGTTGTATCTGTCTGTCTGTCTGTCTGAGAGTATTTTTTTACCGCATATTTGTCACAGTAATTTTGTATTTGCATCCATTACTATTTTTATGATGTCAGACCAAACTCCTAAGCTAATTAGGATTAAGACCCCTACGCCTCCCAACTTTCAGCTCATTCCTTTTTGGGCAGATAATGTCGAAGCCTGGTTCTGCAACGCAGAAGCAGAATTCCAAAACCAATGTGTGACTGATCCACGCGTTCAATTTCTGGCGGTTGTAAGGTCACTTCCGCGTGAATTGAACAGGTACGTCACCCCCCTTCTTTTTTAGTCCTGACTGCCTAGAACCGTACGAACAACTCAAAAAATCGATTCGTAAACGAGGAGATTTGTCCGACCGACAACGTCTTGATGAGTTGTTTCATACTATTGATCTTGGTAACGGTTCTGCGACCGAAATGTTATTGCGCATGAAAGAGGTAATAGGTCAACGTACTTTTGACGAAGGACTCTTCCGTCAACTATGCTTATCAAAACTGCCACAACAAGTGCAAGCAGTGTTAGTAACTTTTAACAACAACCCAGTAGATGAACTAGCTTCATCTGCTGATCGAATTCTGGAGATCACCAGAACTCGCCACAATGAGGTTTATTCTGTTACAGAAAAGCCTCTAGAAACCGAAACCGAAATTACTAAATTGTGCCATACTCTTTCTCGTTTCCTTGATTTACACGAGCAACGCCGACCAAACAATCCTCGACGACGAAGTTCGTCGCGTAAAAGATCCTCATCTCGACGTCGACGAACAGAAAATCCACATTGGTGTTGGCACCACAACACCTATGGCAAGGAATCGAAGAAATGTAGAAACCCCTGTTGTTTCCCTAGCCTCAAACCTACTGCGTCGGGAAACTATCCCGCCGGCACGCGTTAGCGGCAACCGTAGCCGGTGGAAACAGCCGCCTGTTATTCATCTCTGATGTGATAACGAAGGTTCGCTACCTCGTCGATACTGGCGCAGAAGTCAGCGTCCTTCCTGCAACTTCATCTGATCGCCAACATGAAGCTGCATTTGATCTACAGGCAGCTGACGAAAAACAAATAGCCACGTATGGTAAGAAATATGTCTACTTAAACGTGGGGTTGCGAAAACCCGTTCACTGGATTTTCACTATCGCTGATGTGAAAATACCTATCATAGGCATAGACTTACTAAGCCACCACAACTTGCTTGTGGACGCTAGCAAAAAGAGGCTAGTCGACAGCAACACAAAGCTGTACGTACGTTGAACCACTGCTTCAGGTTGTAGCCTATGTCCTCTTCTCTTTAAGCATTTAATTAACCCTTATTTTCAGCCAATACTTGACAAGTATCCGGACCTGAATAAGGCGACATTGAAGTTATCATGTATAACCAGCAATGTTACACATCACATCACGACTACAGGTCAACCTGTATTCTCCAAAGCACGCAGATTAGCACCCGAAAAATTAAGGGTTGCTAAGAACGAATTCGACCATATGATTGACCTGGGAATAATCCGCCCATCCAGCAGCCCATGGTCGTCTCCATTACATATGGTCCCGAAGAAAGACAGCAATGATTGGCGTCCTACCGGTGATTATCGACGTCTTAACGCACAAACTACTCCAGATCGCTACCCTTTACCTCACATCCACGACCTCACGGCCACGTTAAAGGGAATGAAAGTATTCTCAAAAATTGATCTCGTAAAAGCCTACAATCAAATACCGATGGCAGAAAATGACATCCCGAAAACGGCTATTGTAACCCCGTTCGGTCTTTACGAATTCCTTCGAATGCCCTTCGGCTTGAGGAATGCAGCACAAACGTTTCAACGTTTCATTGACGACGTGTTTCGCGGGCTAGACTATGTCCATGCATATGTCGACGACTGCTTGATAGCAAGCCCAGACAAGGAAACACACATGAAACATTTGGACACAGCTTTTCAAAGACTGCAGCAATACGGAATTACTATTAATATACCAAAATGTCAAATCGGAACAACTTCATTGGACTTCCTGGGGCATACCATTGATGCTAATGGTATACAGCCTCAAGAACACAAGGTGGCGGCAATTCTGGAGTATCCGGAACCAACAAACATTAAACAGTTACGAGCTTTCAACGGGTTGGTAAGTTTTTACAGACGATTTATCCCCAACTGTGCATCTATAGTGAAACCACTAACAGATCAACTTCGTGGGAACAAAAAGGCGGTCACAATGGATTCAGAATCAAAGAAAGCCTTCGTTGCAATTAAAGAGGCAATAGCCAAAGTAACTATGCTAGCACACTACAATACTGAGGCTCCCGTCAGCATTGCGGTCGACGCTTCTGACTCAGCGATTGGCGCAGTTCTGCAACAATGGACTAACCAAGCTTGGCAGCCTTTAGCATTTTTCTCAAGACGATTAAACGACACCGAATCAAGATACAGTACTTTTGGATGTGAACTTCTAGCTATGTACTGTGCTGTACGTCATTTTCAACATTCCATCGAAGGCCGGGAATTCGCAATATTCACCGACCATAAACCACTGACGTTTTCGATGAAATCATCTACAGATAAGTACTCTCCAAGAGAGTCGCGTCATCTTGACTATATCTCCGAATTCTCTACGGACATACGACATATATCGGGAGCTAACAATGTAGTTGCTGATGCCTTATCGAGAATACATTACTTGAATCGTATCCAAGGAATCGACCTTGTTAAACTAGCCCAACTTCAAAGTGAAGATATCGACTTTCATCACAAGTTAGCTGCAACAACGCTCCAACTCCAAACCAAAACGATTAGAAAAGGTAAGAACACTTAAATTTGTAATTCTTCTACAGGTATAGCCCGTCCAGTCGTCCCCAGGAGTTATCGACGAGTTATCTTCGACACATTGCACAACCTTTCTCATCCGCGAATTCGTGCTACACGTAAACTGATTACCGATAGATTCTGCTGGCCAAAAATGAATAAGGATATTAAAGAATGGGCACGCACCTGCATATCCTGCCAAAAGAACAAGGTAATCCAACATAACAAACGCCCCCTAGGCACTTTCTCAACCCCTGACGCTCGATTCGATCACGTCCACCTTGATTTGGTAGGACCTCTACCAGAATCAAATGGATTTTCTTATCTTCTGACATGCATGGACCGATTTACACGCTGGCCAGAAGCGATTCCACTTAAAGACATCACTAGTGAAACGATTGCTCGCGCTTTCGTCGAACGATGGGTAGCCAACTTTGGTTGTCCATCTATAATAACGACAGACCGTGGACGTCAGTTTGAATCTGGATTGTTCCACGCTCTGACCAAACTTCTTGGAACTACACGTTTCAGGACGACCGCCTACCACCCACAATCTAATGGTTTGGTAGAAAGATTCCATCGACAACTGAAAGCATCACTTTCAGCAACAAACATCCCTCAGTGGACCGACGCCTTACCACTAGTTTTACTCGGGATTCGCAGCACTGTAAAGGAAGATGTTGGATGTAGTGTCGCCGAATTAGTCTACGGAACGACTCTTCGACTACCAGGTGAGTTTGTGGAAACCGCTTCCACTTCGGCAAACCTGGATATGAACTCTTACGTGAATCGGCTTACAAATGCTATGCGTTCAGTTAAGCCAGTTCAAACTAGACAACAATCGACAGACATCTTTATCCAACCTGCCTTAAAATATAGTACACACGTTTTCGTACGTCGTGATGCCGTACGCCGACCTCTCGACGCAACCTACGAAGGGCCATACAAGGTCCTGAAACGTGAAACAAAGTACTATACGATTGACAAGAATGGCCACGAGGATAACGTCAGCATTGACCGCCTCAAAGCAGCCTACCTAGAAGGTACACCTTTTAGTCTCGAATTCGCTGCAACACCTGGAAAACGTAGCACGAACGAAGTCATTACGCCTCAAGCAATAACTAACACGCAAGTAGAAGCATCAAAGAGCCTTGTAACGCCGAAAGCTACGCGTTCTGGTAGAAAAGTTCGATTTCCAGAAAACCTAAACGAATACTATGTTTACTGATTTCCTCCCACTACCCACGTACGTATTACAATTTTCTTGTTGTCTTAAATAATAACAAAAAAAATAAAAATCGATAAACCCATTATTATTATTTATGCATTTTTTTTTCTACAAAAACTAATAATAATAATTCTGTGTGCACTTTATGAAATTTTGTGTCAAAAAAAAAAACTTTTCATTATTTGTTGTCGGTATTCAACACGTTTTTTTATAGACGCATCGAGTTAACAATTATTTTTTTTTGTACACACAACGCACAGATTTAAATTTTATTTTTTCTTTTTGACTTCCAGGCCGTCTGGAAACAAACAGAAGAACGTGGAAGAAACAAGAATTTTATTTTATGTACAATTATTTTATGCAACGACACCTTAGTGTAGGTACAGACGTCCAGAAGCTGCACAACATCGCAAGCTATCGAAGGAACGTTTACCAATGTCTGACGCATTGGGTTTTATCCTTTGGCTGGCACGTCTTAAGGTCCTCACGAACCCATTTGGAGGGGGAGTGAGCTGTAGCGGTAAATAATCCCCAAAATAAATAGTTGCATAGGCTCTCGACATTGATGCTGACCATGTTTGTTTTAGCGGACACTGCTAGTTGAAGGCGCGCGGTCACGTATCTTCACCAGATCACGATTCGAACCACCGTGGGTAGCATCTCTCTCTAGTTTGCCAGCCTAGACGTTGCTATCCCATTAAAGTTCTGTATACGCTCAAATACAGTTTCGCTTCCATCCTTTATTGCCTTCTGATTTCTCATTCGTAAGAGTGGGGTCCATTCGATAGAGGTGTCTTTGGTTATACGACAAGCGCAACTTGGTCCTATATCCGGGGAACACTTTAACATCATCAAGATATTTTGAATGATTTGTAACAGTGAAAAAAGCATAAAGGAAATCTTTACTGAGAAATGCTTAACATTATGCCTTATTATTATTAATATGCCTGATATCTCATGGTTTTCCGCCAAGGCACCTAAGCGCTATGACTTACTTATGGAAAGTCTAGAGCTTGGTGGCCGGTCGCAGTATGTCCGTAGCCCTACCAGATACAAAAACACTTTGGACTTAGTTTTCACACATGAACTCACCCCATGTACCGTCCATACAGGGTAACAATTCCCAGGTAGTGACCACAAAATCGTCATGTGCAACTTCAACTTAGGAACTACAATGTATAAATGGCCTGTTACAATACCCAGCAGACCCCTCCACAAGATAAACTGGACGAGCTTCATGGCTTACTTCAGACGCCTTGACTGGAACAACTGTTTCATGGAAGATGATGCTGATAAGCTGACTGATATACTCTACTACAACAATTGCAATACGCTTGACATAGTTGTACCCATAAGATATACTAAACCCGAAATTCCAAAATGCACGCTTATCACCACTACTGCACGAAGAAGCCTACGTAGACATGCATCTAAATTCTACAAGTTTAAAGGTTTTTCTTCCCTTATAAGTATGATAGAAATATATTAAGGCTAAGGCGGATCGTATACAGATGGAAATCGCACTAGAAAAACAGGCTACTATACAAAATTACCCTAAAAGACTTCTCAAGACCCTCCGGAACAAAATCAGTAGCACTAAGACAAAGGGTGGAAACCTGTTTATCTGTGGCGATAAAATATATGATGACCCTTGCCATATAGCTGATTTATTCGACGAGCACTTTACCACTACACATACCACTGAAAACCGCATAGATGGGAGCGAACCTATTACGCCACTACCATGCGAAATAAGGGAGATAACTTTCACTATAGAAAATATTACGAAGGCCATCACTATGCTAAAGCACTCAAACGCCTTGGGCCCTGATGGTATGCCAGCCAATGTACTCAAATATGGTGATGCTGACTTCCACCTGGCACTTCTTAAACTATTTACAATATCACTCTCCACTGCATGCTGCCCTACCCTATGGAAAACTACATGAGTCATTCCTAAGTTTAAATCCGGCCCTGTAGGAAATATAGAGAACTACCGACCTATTAACCTAACCTCTGTTGTATCAAGAGTAATGGAAAAAATAATCAAGGTGGAATTACTCCGTTATCTACTTAAGAACGAACTGCTCTCCCCCTCCCAACATGAATTCTTAAAAACTAGGTCTTGTGACACATGCATGCTAGACTATCTAGATGACATAACTACGCATCGAGACAAAAGACTCCTAGTATCCGCTTCACTTCTCGACTTTAGTAAAGCCTTCGACAAAGTCCCGCATAAACGACTAGTCATTAAGCTAAAGTCATACGGGGTCAAAGACCCACTTCACTCATGGTTTGCATCTTTCCTAGAAGGAAGACAGCAAACAGTAAAGTATAATAATAGCCTCTCATTACCTAAACCAATTACTAGCGGCGTAATACAAGGAAGTGTACTGGGTCCTTTATTGTTCATCATTTACATAAATGACATAATTAACGTTATAAAACATGGTCGGCCGTATTTATATGCGGATGATCTCAAGATAGTATATAGCTATACACCGGATGTTTTAGAAGACATGACTCTAATTCAAAAGGACCTCGATAGACTAACTGCCTGGAGCCAAAAATGGCAACTACCACTTAACCATAGTAAATGTGGAATCATGCACATAGGAAACTATAACCCGCAGTTCACGTTTCATCTAAATGGGTCTAAAGTCCAAATACTCCAATCAACAAGCGACTTGGGCATCAAATACTCAGGTAACTTGAAGTTCACAGAGCACGCCTCCTCTATAGTCTCGAAAACTAGAAAATTAACAGGCTTCCTTCTTAGAAACTTCTTCAAAAGGGAGGCTAAACTTTGTTTAAGATATGTGTAAGACCTATACTCGAGTACTGCTCATTTATCTTCTCGAGCATGAATAACATGGATAGGACACGTATAGAAAGCGTACAATGAAGTTTTACACGTCGAATTCTAGGAAATAACAGCAACATGAACTACACGACTAGATGTAAAACACTCTCCTTAGAACCGTTGAGTCATCGCCGACTACGACATAAATTAATATTTTTCTATAAAATTATCACCGGAATATCATTCTCAGCCTTCTCTCCCAACGGAACCAAACGCCTAGATACGATCTTCGAAACTACGAGGCAACATTACTTATCAATAAATACCAAGCACAACAACGCTGTAAGTTCTTTATCGTACTCTACAGCAAACTCTGGAATAAGCTACCACAAAATATTCGCACTACTGACTCTATCCTAAGGTTCAAACGACTGATCACCACATACCTAGAATCTATAGACTTATACAAATTCGTTGATGACTTACCACTTAATGTTGATTCAACCAGCAATGGCTTGTTAAGGCTCTAAAACTACAAACACTACATAGGTGACCAAAAAAAGCGATGAAAAAGAAATCTGGTTTAATATTGATTATTTTGCTCCCACTAATTAAAAATTCGTTTATATTCTTTCTATTTCATATATATCACTGTCGACCCGAGTTTGTGATCTGCTCTCCTATGGAATTGGTCTTCTTTAAGCAACTTACTCCAAACGATTGTTAAGAACGAAATACACGCATCAATAACTCACCGTTCTAGACCAACCCACATAAATTAGCTCTTTCAACATAATATCAAAAACTCAGTCCTTTCCCGTTTCTGTGTAGTCGCTATGAGCCATTCTGCCTACCCACAGCCATTTTCTGCGATTACAGCACCACAGTCGAAAAACGCGCGAACGCATGCTGAAAGTGTTTTACAATACATAACACATCTTTAACTCCTTAACACTGTAAAATCTGCACCTTGTTGCACTTGAATTTGTAAATAATAATTGATGTCTTCATATAGCATGATTTTCATTAAAATGACTCTATAAATTCCCTGATAAAAACAATCTATATCATTCTGATCATGCCTGTAAACTGGTATGCTCTTATGTACAAAATGCTACCTGAGAATAAACTATTATTATTATTATTAGGTATGAAGCAATCGATATTCTTATAAATGGTCATCTGACTTGTAATGCATGACATTAGAGGATATCACAGTGTTTGATTAACTTCTACAACTCTTTGCTTCATACTTACAAGAATATAACTTATGCAAGATGAGTGAATTTAAACAGTTGAAATTAAATAAGAAACATAATCTAAGTGTGTGTTGCGTTTTTGTATGAACAACTAGAACTAATGAAGATTTTACAAGCGTGAAATCTAATTGTGAAACCTCCTTGACTGTTCCTGTTCCCAATTCTACGCTTTCTGTAAATGAAATTACTAATAGTATTACTGAAATCAATTGTGATCCAGAAGCTAATGTTACTTTTGATACATGGTTCCGGAGGTATGAAGATCTGTTTATGTATGATTTAGCTTGTCAGGATGATGCATGAAATGTTCGCCTACTACTGAGAAAGTTCCGTGCAGCTGAACTTGACAAGTACTGCAACTTAATTTCACCCCACGAAATCCTCGTAGCATGACATTTTCTGAAACCTGCTCAACTCTCAGCTAACATATTGTGATAATTCTTCTCTGTTAAATATTAGATTAGATTAGATTAAAAGATCTATCAGTAAACCAATTTAAGTCGTTATTACTAATCTGCAGCCTACAGTCAGAAGAACTTGTTGGTATTTAAACGCGCTTGCAACATCGTCTTGATCAAGAACAAACATTGTCTGTCAATGACATTGCCGAAGAATATCAACGACTGACCAACATAAAGCATGATACAACACTTGTTCAGTCTGGTGGTAATGGTGACATTGAAGTTCTCGCGGTTTGTCAAAAACCTATTTCTCATCAATTCACCTCAGCAACCGCTGCATCCAACTGTGAAATATCAGTCAATAATAAAAAAATTACTCCTCCATCCACATGCTGGAACTGTAGTGCATGGCATTTTGCCAAGTTCTGTACATTTAAGAATTATAGCTGCAGAAATCGCAACATGCTGGGACACAAAGAAACTTCTTGCAGGCAAAAAGACACACGCACTCGGTCACGTTCTAAAAGAAGATTCCGTTCACCCAGTAATCCGACTGAGTCACTTTAAGTATCCACCGCGAATCACGCTCACCAGAGACCAGCCAGAAAGTATGTTACTGTTCAGATAAATAATAATGCGGTAAGTCTTCAACTTGACACAGCCTCTGATATTACTATTATTTCTAGAAAAACATGGATTGAGATTAGGAACATTGTACTATGCTCTACAGAACAGCTCGCCATAAGTGCAGCAGGCGATCTTATGGAGATTATCGTCAAATTTTCATGCTCAGTGACATTCAATGATATAACCATGGATGAAGTATGTTATTCGGTTAACAACAATGTCAACTTGTTGGGTTTAGATTGGTTTGCTGATGTGAAACTAAGTAATGTTCCACTAAGCAACGTTCGCCACTGCATCGTAGGAATGAATGACGAGAAACATTTCACAAAAATTCTTAAGGAATTCGACAAGGTATTTACAAAAGTATTAGGATGTTGTACCACAATGAAAGTCTCTCTTCGCTTGACACCAATTGCTTCCCCAGTCTTCTGTCCCAAAATACAAGTCCCATATGATACGCTACCAGAAGTCGACGCGGAACTTCAACGCTAAGGAAAGCACGGTGTAGTTGTTTTGCCAAACTAGATCTGGCAGATGCTCATTTGCAGGTTGTAGTTAAACCAGCGTTTCGTGAATTGTATCATTTGAGACATGACGTTCATGAGGGTATGCTGTGTTACAACAACTGATTTGTACCTGTTTGGATTAGATCTAATCGACCAGCTGCATTGAACTGAAGTACCGTTAAGCATTTTTTTGTCGACTGATGTGACAAATCCCTGATCCAGAAAACTACACGACGAAAATACCGGCAGAGTTTTCGACGATCTTTAAATCTTGTTTGGTTTGTTGCATCACAATGAAAGCAACCATTTGATTACAGAACTCGATTAAACCTGTCTTGCATCCTAAGCGACCAGTGTCATATGCAGCATTATTCGAAAATGATGAAGATCTCAATCGCCTACAACAACAAAAGGTTATCACGCCTGTTTCTTTTTCCGCTTGTGCAGAACCGATCGTGGTTATCAAGAAAGCGAGCGGCACATTACGCATATGCGCAGACTTTTACACAGGCCTTAACGCAGCATTTAACAATATGATTATCCACTACCAGTTTCTGCAGGCTTATTCATTAAATTGAACGGTGAAAACTTTTCGCAAGTTAGACATTACTGACGCTTACTTTCAAGTAGAATTGGCTGAGAAATACAGAGAGCTACTGAAAATTAATACTCATCGTGGAATGTTTCAATACAACAGTTTGATATTTGGCGTCAAGACAGCTCTATCAATGTTTTACAAATCATTGACACTATCTGAGTAGGCATTGCAAGCATCGAATTTTTCCTTGACGATGGTTTAATTGTTGCTACTTCACCGGATGTACTACGTGGGCGTACGACGACCGTGCTACAACGCATCAGTGAGAATGCGTATCGACTACGTGCAGACAAAAGCCACTTTTTTTTAAAGTCAATGAAATATGTGGGATTCATTTTCAACACCATAGGTCAACTTAGTAGGCAGGTGTACACAGTGTCAGCAGGCAGTCAGGTTCAAAGCCAGTGCGCCACCGGTCACCTAGCCACAGCCTATGCATCCATGGTCACGTATACATATCAGCTTTGCTGACTCAGTCAACAGTTACCTACGTGATTGCGGTCGATGCTTTTTCAAAATGACCGGAAATATTCTCCGTGGTGCCACTGTCTACCACGTAAACACTACAGATCCTAGCAGAGATTTTCTCCAGGAACGTACTGCCAGATATGATTGTTCTGAGCAACGAGTCTCAGATTACCGCAAACCAAATTCACGATCACTACGGACAGCCAGCTATCACACACTATCGCTCTACACATTATCACTAGCAGTCCAATGGCCAGGTAGAGAGATTTGTGAATGCCTTCAAGAGCGTACTACTTAAGTGACAAGAAGAGGAGGCGCCCACAACGTCATTACAAAACTTCTTGTTCCATAATCGAACAAATTCAAATGATGCACTACCAAAGCAGAAGTCTCCAGCTAAGGCCCTCATGGGTGACACATGTGTGATAACAATACACAACTTAATAGTGTCAAGCAGGACCACGCGCACGATGACTAGGAATTTGACAGCATATGAGGTTGATTGTCCAGTGTATGCTTGCGATTACAGACCATACCACAATCCCTGGATGAAGGCTTGTGTGGTAGGTAGACGGGGCTAAGTCATGAACGAAGTAGATGTAAAGGATGGAAAACGGTCGAAATATCGAAAACAACTGTGTAAGCGAGTAGCAGCAGATTGTCACACAACAACCTAAAATCTACCACTTGAAGTCATTTTAGATACTTTCAACCTAACTCCATCGTCAGTGGACGAAACAGACCAGAAGACAGTCAACATACGTGCCAGGAGACAGTCACTCAGACGACGGCGACAACGTCAAACAGTGAAAATGCAAGTGAACATCAGCAACGTCCGTAACCTAAGAGGGGAGGTGTTAACGATTTGAAATATCTAATGAAAATACAAATGTATATTTTAATGAAGTTGTTTCGACGTTTGTGAGCTTCGATATAAATTGTCATTACACTTATGTGATTCGATATGTGTCAACTACATTACCTCTTACAATTCAATATCTTGTCAAGTATATTGTCTTATTTATTCATCAGTCATCTCTTTTCTGCTTTATTATTGATTTGGGGTTTAATCATTAGAAACTACTTGACTGAAATAACAAAACAACAAAACTTAAGATAATCCAAAAGAAAAGAAGATAGAGATTGCTTTTGGCAAATAATGTGTGAGAGTCACCTTCATGAGCAGCATATATCACATAATCAGATGATAATTATTTATTTTTAAATAAAGATTTTTTTATCTTAGTATTTCACATAGTTGTTTATGGATAATGGTGAACTTGTAAAAACAATGTAAATTTGTAAATGTACTATAATGCATTCGCTCCTCACTTTCATAATTATACTCCTGATGGGCTACTAGGATATCCTCCGTCTTTTGCTTATAGCCAACGTGCTGCCATGTCGCCTAACTTAAGCTACTTAAAACATCCTATCTCTGACAACTCTAATAATTTTTTTGGGATCAGGCAGTTACTTGTCCCGTTAGCAATACAGCTTGCTCAGACATTAGCTCAAGCAGTCAGACTGCCGTATTAAACCACCATCTAGTTACGTCAAACACAAACGATTTAGACAGAGATCTTATTCGATTCTTCACAATTCACTCTTCATTTCTAAACTTTTTAGTAATTAACGCCCGCTCACTTCTTAATAAAATATCAACTCTAAAAACTATAGCCTTATTAGCTAAACCTTCATTAATATTTGTCACAGAAACATGGTGTTCCTCCTCAGTAACTGACTCAGAATTAGCCATTAAGGACTATGTTATATCGCGACAATAGTGGCGGCTGTCTAATATACGTAAGTGTTTGTTTTTCGTCTAGTAGAATCAATGACGAAATACTAGATAAGGTACCAGAGTCGGTCTGGATATCAGTTAATACTCAGAACTACAGTTTAATTTTTGGGTGCATATATAGAACCCCCAACACATCGACTAATGTAGATGACACCATTAATAATGCTTTAGTACATACCTCTGCCCTAAATTATAATGCGAAAGTCATCGCAGGTAACTTTAATCTTCCTAGGATAGACTGGAATGTTGGTAGAGGACTGTCATATGATGAAGAAAATCTTCTTAGTACATTAGAAATGCACTGTTGGACACAATGTGTACACAGTCCCACGAGATATAATAACATTCTTGACTTAGGTTTCTGTCATGATGTCACTCCTCTGTCACTTCAAGTTAGTAAAGAGCTCAAAACTAGTGACCACAAAATGATTCTATGTGCTCTTCCTTTTAATATTAATCTTAGTCACCCCAATAATCGTAAATTACGTAAAACTAGACAATATCGAGACTATGAAAATGTGGATTGGAATCTTCTACACGGCCTTCTAAGTTGCTGACTGGGACAATTTTTTCTTAACTAATAATCTTACAGAAGCACTAGATATATTTTATCAAATTAATGACTCGTGTTTAGATTCGATTGCACTTATTAAAATAAGCAATATAATTAAGTCAAATGATTTGTACATACCACTTCATTACCGTAAAAAGCTAAGACGTTTACAGAAGTGTTATTTTAAGTCAAATGACTTTTCTGCATTTGTGGAAATTACCATGACCTATAATCAACTAAAAGAAGTCCACAGGTTAAATACGATTAAAGAAGAGATGTCAGCAAAAGACAGTAGCTCCAAGATACAAAACTTGGTGCGACTGTTCAATAAACGCCTCAAACCTTCTTGGAATAGTGATATTCCCTGCATTTTACGAGATGGAATACTGAATAATGACCATAATACTATAGTGAACCTGTTCAGCGATTTCTTTGCTAACAGAGGTAAGCCGCTGGATGATATTGAGGTACAAATGATCAATTCGGCTACTAACCATATGGAGTCCGTTACTTTCGCTTATGATAATATTTGTAAATCCATCAAATCCCTTAGAACGTCAAGTAGTTGTGAAGTAGATGGGTTGGCATCCATTTATTTCAAACTCGGGGGACCTAATATGCCATTAATTCTATTAAGACTGTTCGACCTTTCATTGACAGCAGGTACATACCCTAGCAGATGGAAAACCTCTTACATCTGCCCTCGCTTCAAATCAGGTGACAGAACAAACTTGCATAACTACAGGCCCATAAATATCACCCCAGTTATCTCTAGGATAATGGAAAAAATAGTATGTCACAAAATATCTGATCACCTACTCTCTGAGAAACTTATCTCGAATTTCCAACATGGTTTCCTCAAAACTAGGTCTTGTATGACTTGTGACTTTGAATTCTTTAATTTAATTTTTACTGAACGAAGCCTTCGGCACTTGGTGTTAGTATTGTACTTAGACATATCTAAAGCTTTTGACATGGTTAACCACAGGCTTCTTATGGGCAAACTCTCCTCTTATGGGATTAAAAATCCATTACTTTCATGGTTGAACTCTCTCCTCAGTCATAGGCACCAAACTGTCAAAATTAACTCCACCCTGTCCAAGGCAGAGCCAGTTGCAAGTGGCGTCATACAAGGAAGTGTCTTAGGCCCACTGCTCTTTATAGCTTATGTAAATGATATATGCAAATGCTTCAGCATGGGAAAACCCTTTCTGTACGCAGATGATCTAAAAATAGTATACTCATTCCCTCCCCATGAATTCGCACACACATCCTGTAGCGTCACTGCTGAACTCAACAAGGTCGCAGTATGGTGCTCAAAATGGAAGTTAGACCTCAATGCTTCTAAGTGTGTTTGGATATGTTTTGGAGATAAGCGCCTTAATTTCGATCTCTTCATAAACGGTAGTAAGTTGTCCAGGCTACAGTCAGTAGTTGACTTAGGACTAGGATACTCTTATGATCTATCTTTTACAGAACAAGTCAATATGCAGACATCTAAGTCACATCGACTACTGGGTGGCATAATACGTAACTTTCATAGCAATGACTCTCATATCCTACTATATAAGGTTTGTGTCCGACCCTTACTGGAATACTGCACTTTTATTCTCAGTAATGTTTCCATTAAGAATAAACTCAGACTGGAGTCTGTACAACGTCGCTTTACTCTTCGTATTCTTGAGACTGATTGTACTCTGGACTATAAAACTAGATGCATTAAATTAGGACTAGAAACTTTATGGAGGCGCCGACTCAAGTTAAACTTAATCTTCTTTTATAAGATATTTATCAATTTGGCGTTTTCACCATCTAGCACAATTAAGTTCGAGGAACCTTCTTGCTATAAACTACGCAATTTAGCCTCGAAAGCAAAAATTTCACATTCTAAATCTGCTCTTTATATGAATTATTTTACAAATAAATTCTCGAGAATCTGGAACAATTTGCCTCAAGCCATTCGAGAAACAGATTTACTTTCTTTATTTGTGCAACAGGTTGGTCATCTCATCAATTCTGATAGCTCATTAAAAATGTTCACCCAACTATTGTTCCTTACTCCACCAGCGAAATAATAGGGACTCTAAATGTGTAAGCACCAGTTACCTGTCATAGTCATAGGCTAGCGTTCTTCATCTTTAATCCAAATATAAACTCAAGTATAAATATTAATTCTGCCCCTTCGTTCAGTTAACGTAAGTGGCATGTCATGTCCTTCAATGCCTGTATACACATTGATTGTCTCGGAATACCAGTGCTTTTGTTTTGTGTTTTCTCTGTCTTCGTCTTTCCTATATTTGTAGATTAATATGTATATGGCTATTGTGGAACCTACTGGCACAAAACTACTGACTTCTCTTCTACGCTCAAGTTCCAAGTACTCTTGACCTTATCCCGCATCTGAACACGCTCAACACTCCACTCTGCAAACTCTTAACCGTTTTTTGGAATTGTAACGCAGTGGTCAAGGAGCGCGCGGTTATTATTCATATTAGCACCAGGATACAATATTAATATTTGGTGTCCAATTATTGTTAAAACTTCGTGGCAGTTGATTTGATTCTCAATTCAAATCTTTATATGTAATGAATGTCCTGACATTGACAATTTGTAATAATATTTGTATGTATGTAAACTTATTATTGTGACCATGCCTGTAAACTGGCATGCTCTCATGTACAAAGTGAGAATAAAACTATTATTATTATTATTATTATTAGGCTAAATGACAATCTATTCTAGAAGCGTTCTGTTAATTTGAATGGAGACATTGATTGAATGATGTCCAGTCTGTGTATAAAATGTGATTACATTGTAGCGGTAAATAATCCCCAAAATAAATAGTTGCATAGGCTCTCGACATTGATGCTGACCATGTTTGTTTTAGCGGACACTGCTAGTTGAAGGCGCGCGGTCACGTATCTTCACCAGATCACGATTCGAACCACCGTGGGTAGCATCTCTCTCTAGTTTGCCAGCCTAGACGTTGCTATCCCATTAAAGTTCTGTATACGCTCAAATACAGTTTCGCTTCCATCCTTTATTGCCTTCTGATTTCTCATTCGTAAGAGTGGGGTCCATTCGATAGAGGTGTCTTTGGTTATACGACAAGCGCAACTTGGTCCTATATCCGGGGAACACTTCATTGGTGAGCCCGACGTGATCTGGACACGATAATTTACTGTGAGTCCGTTCCTTTTTATAGTTTTAAACAGAGACTAAAACGATCAATAACCTAGCTTCTATTACTAATGATAAGTAACGCTTTCTTCGGCTGAATTTTCTGGGATTGATCTCCTTCCAGGAGGTCCGCTTATCGACTTAGAATACGCAGACGACATAGTCCTGTTTGGTGAAGACACTGATAAGATGCAGAGTCTTCTGGTCGCACTGAGCAACAATGCCAGGATGTTTGGGATGCGTTTCTCCCCCTCTAAGTGTAAATTGTTACTTCAGGACTGGCCTGCGTCAACCCCTGAACTAAGGATAGGGAGTGAAGAAGTTGAATGCGTTGATAACTTCACTTATCTTGGAAGTCTGATCAGCCCTAATGGGTTGGTGTCTGACGAAATTTCTGCACGAATTCGAAAGGCTCGTTTGGCTTTTGCCAACTTACGTCATCTATGGCGTAGGCGTGATATTCGTCTATCAACTAAAGGACGAGTATATTGCACAGCAGTTCGTCCTGTTCTACTTTACGGCTGTGAAACATGGCCATTAAGGGTAGAAGACACTCGTAGGTTACTAGCATTTGATCACAGATGTCTTAGAAATATATCTCGTACCTGCTGGGATCTCCGGATAACTAATAATGAGGTTAGACGAAGGGTATTAGAGAATAATGGTAAATCTGTTGATGAGGTTATGAAACTTCATCGACTGAGATGGTTGGGGCATGTGTTACGTATGTCCGAACACCGGTTACCACGTCGCTCAATGATGACTAGTATTGGGGTGGGTTGGAAAAGGGTTAGGGGCGGCCAAACCAAAACGTGGCATCAGTCGTTGAAGTCACTAACTTCTGGTCTGAGCCACATTGGTAGATGTCGACTACCTGGTTGGGGTCCGCGTGACTGCCGTACCCAGTGGTTGGAGACTCTTGGTGACATGGCTCAGAATCGATCACAATGTCGTAGGTGTATACATTCTTTGTCTTCACGTACACCTTGAGACTAAAACTACTCTACCTTTTTTCTACAAACTAATTTTTTTTCTCTCTCTCTACATATTATATCCTTATATGCAATCTTCCTTTTATATATTACTACCATTAAAGTAACTGATTCTATGAATTCGGTGATCATCTTGCTATGCTGTTGAGGTGTGGCAACTTGGACCGATGCACTTATGTTGCCTGGTCCTACGTTGTATCTGTCTGTCTGTCTGTCTGAGAGTATTTTTTTACCGCATATTTGTCACAGTAATTTTGTATTTGCATCCATTACTATTTTTATGATGTCAGACCAAACTCCTAAGCTAATTAGGATTAAGACCCCTACGCCTCCAAACTTTCAGCTCATTCCTTTCTGGGCAGATAATGTCGAAGCCTGGTTCTGCTACGCAGAAGCAGAATTCCAAAACCAATGTGTGACTGATCCACGCGTTCAATTTCTGGCGGTTGTAAGGTCACTTCCGCGTGAATTGAACAGGTACGTCACCCCCTTCTTTTTTAGTCCTGACTGCCTAGAACCGTACGAACAACTCAAAAAATCGATTCGTAAACGAGGAGATTTGTCCGACCGACAACGTCTTGATGAGTTGTTTCATACTATTGATCTTGGTAACGGTTCTGCGACCGAAATGTTATTGCGCATGAAAGAGGTAATAGGTCAACGTACTTTTGACGAAGGACTCTTCCGTCAACTATACTTATCAAAACTGCCACAACAAGTGCAAGCAGTGTTAGTAACTTTTAACAACAACCCAGTAGATGAACTAGCTTCATCTGCTGATCGAATTCTGGAGATCACCAGAACTCGCCACAATGAGGTTTATTCTGTTACAGAAAAGCCTCTAGAAACCGAAACCGAAATTACTAAATTGTGCCATACTCTTTCTCGTTTCCTTGATTTACACGAGCAACGCCGACCAAACAATCCTCGACGACGAAGTTCGTCGCGTAAAAGATCCTCATCTCGACGTCGACGAACAGAAAATCCACATTGGTGTTGGCACCACAACACCTATGGCAAGGAATCGAAGAAATGTAGAAACCCCTGTTGTTTCCCTAGCCTCAAACCTACTGCGTCGGGAAACTATCCCGCCGGCACGCGTTAGCGGCAACCGTAGCCGGTGGAAACAGCCGCCTGTTATTCATCTCTGATGTGATAACGAAGGTTCGCTACCTCGTCGATACTGGCGCAGAAGTCAGCGTCCTTCCTGCAACTTCATCTGATCGCCAACATGAAGCTGCATTTGATCTACAGGCAGCTGACGAAAAACAAATAGCCACGTATGGTAAGAAATATGTCTACTTAAACGTGGGGTTGCGAAAACCCGTTCACTGGATTTTCACTATCGCTGATGTGAAAATACCTATCATAGGCATAGACTTACTAAGCCACCACAACTTGCTTGTGGACGCTAGCAAAAAGAGGCTAGTCGACAGCAACACAAAGCTGTACGTACGTTGAACCACTGCTTCAGGTTGTAGCCTATGTCCTCTTCTCTTTAAGCATTTAATTAACCCTTATTTTCAGCCAATACTTGACAAGTATCCGGACCTGAATAAGGCGACATTGAAGTTATCATGTATAACCAGCAATGTTACACATCACATCACGACTACAGGTCAACCTGTATTCTCCAAAGCACGCAGATTAGCACCCGAAAAATTAAGGGTTGCTAAGAACGAATTCGACCATATGATTGACCTGGGAATAATCCGCCCATCCAGCAGCCCATGGTCGTCTCCATTACATATGGTCCCGAAGAAAGACAGCAATGATTGGCGTCCTACCGGTGATTATCGACGTCTTAACGCACAAACTACTCCAGATCGCTACCCTTTACCTCACATCCACGACCTCACGGCCACGTTAAAGGGAATGAAAGTATTCTCAAAAATTGATCTCGTAAAAGCCTACAATCAAATACCGATGGCAGAAAATGACATCCCGAAAACGGCTATTGTAACCCCGTTCGGTCTTTACGAATTCCTTCGAATGCCCTTCGGCTTGAGGAATGCAGCACAAACGTTTCAACGTTTCATTGACGACGTGTTTCGCGGGCTAGACTATGTCCATGCATATGTCGACGACTGCTTGATAGCAAGCCCAGACAAGGAAACACACATGAAACATTTGGACACAGCTTTTCAAAGACTGCAGCAATACGGAATTACTATTAATATACCAAAATGTCAAATCGGAACAACTTCATTGGACTTCCTGGGGCATACCATTGATGCTAATGGTATACAGCCTCAAGAACACAAGGTGGCGGCAATTCTGGAGTATCCGGAACCAACAAACATTAAACAGTTACGAGCTTTCAACGGGTTGGTAAGTTTTTTACAGACGATTTATCCCCAACTGTGCATCTATAGTGAAACCACTAACAGATCAACTTCGTGGGAACAAAAAGGCGGTCACAATGGATTCAGAATCAAAGAAAGCCTTCGTTGCAATTAAAGAGGGCAATAGCCAAAGTAACTATGCTAGCACACTACAATACTGAGGCTCCCGTCAGCATTGCGGTCGACGCTTCTGACTCAGCGATTGGCGCAGTTCTGCAACAATGGACTAACCAAGCTTGGCAGCCTTTAGCATTTTTTCTCAAGACGATTAAACGACACCGAATCAAGATACAGTACTTTTGGATGTGAACTTCTAGCTATGTACTGTGCTGTACGTCATTTTCAACATTCCATCGAAGGCCGGGAATTCGCAATATTCACCGACCATAAACCACTGACGTTTTCGATGAAATCATCTACAGATAAGTACTCTCCAAGAGAGTCGCGTCATCTTGACTATATCTCCGAATTCTCTACGGACATACGACATATATCGGGAGCTAACAATGTAGTTGCTGATGCCTTATCGAGAATACATTACTTGAATCGTATCCAAGGAATCGACCTTGTTAAACTAGCCCAACTTCAAAGTGAAGATATCGACTTTCATCACAAGTTAGCTGCAACAACGCTCCAACTCCAAACCAAAACGATTAGAAAAGGTAAGAACACTTTAATTTGTGATTCTTCTACAGGTATAGCCCGTCCAGTCGTCCCCAGGAGTTATCGACGAGTTATCTTCGACACATTGCACAACCTTTCTCATCCGCGAATTCGTGCTACACGTAAACTGATTACCGATAGATTCTGCTGGCCAAAAATGAATAAGGATATTAAAGAATGGGCACGCACCTGCATATCCTGCCAAAAGAACAAGGTAATCCAACATAACAAACGCCCCCTAGGCACTTTCTCAACCCCTGACGCTCGATTCGATCAACGTCCACCTTGATTTGGTAGGACCTCTACCAGAATCAAATGGATTTTCTTATCTTCTGACATGCATGGACCGATTTACACGCTGGCCAGAAGCGATTCCACTTAAAGACATCACTAGTGAAACGATTGCTCGCGCTTTCGTCGAACGATGGGTAGCCAACTTTGGTTGTCCATCTATAATAACGACAGACCGTGGACGTCAGTTTGAATCTGGATTGTTTCCACGCTCTGACCAAACTTCTTGGAACTACACGTTTCAGGACGACCGCCTACCACCCACAATCTAATGGTTTGGTAGAAAGATTCCATCGACAACTGAAAGCATCACTTTCAGCAACAAACATCCCTCAGTGGACCGACGCCTTACCACTAGTTTTACTCGGGATTCGCAGCACTGTAAAGGAAGATGTTGGATGTAGTGTCGCCGAATTAGTCTACGGAACGACTCTTCGACTACCAGGTGAGTTTGTGGAAACCGCTTCCACTTCGGCAAACCTGGATATGAACTCTTACGTGAATCGGCTTACAAATGCTATGCGTTCAGTTAAGCCAAGTTCAAACTAGACAACAATCGACAGACATCTTTATCCAACCTGCCTTAAAATATAGTACACACGTTTTCGTACGTCGTGATGCCGTACGCCGACCTCTCGACGCAACCTACGAAGGGCCATACAAGGTCCTGAAACGTGAAACAAAGTACTATACGATTGACAAGAATGGCCACGAGGATAACGTCAGCATTGACCGCCTCAAAGCAGCCTACCTAGAAGGTACACCCTTTTAGTCTCGAATTCGCTGCAACACCTGGAAAACGTAGCACGAACGAAGTCATTACGCCTCAAGCAATAACTAACACGCAAGTAGAAGCATCAAAGAGCCTTGTAACGCCGAAAGCTACGCGTTTCTGGTAGAAAAGTTCGATTTCCAGAAAACCTAAACGAATACTATGTTTACTGATTTCCTCCCACTACCCACGTACGTATTACAATTTTCTTGTTGTCTTAAATAATAACAAAAAAAATAAAAATCGATAAACCCATTATTATTATTTATGCATTTTTTTTTCTACAAAAACTAATAATAATAATTCTGTGTGCACTTTATGAAATTTTGTGTCAAAAAAAAAACTTTTCATTATTTGTTGTCGGTATTCAACACGTTTTTTTATAGACGCATCGAGTTAACAATTATTTTTTTTTGTACACACAACGCACAGATTTAATTTTATTTTTTCTTTTTGACTTCCAGGCCGTCTGGAAACAAACAGAAGAACGTGGAAGAAACAAGAATTTTATTTTATGTACAATTATTTTATGCAACGACACCTTAGTGTAGGTACAGACGTCCAGAAGCTGCACAACATCGCAAGCTATCGAAGGAACGTTTACCAATGTCTGACGCATTGGGTTTTATCCTTTGGCTGGCACGTCTTAGGTCCTCACGAACCCATTTGGGGGGGAGTGAGCTGTAGCGGTAAATAATCCCCAAAATAAATAGTTGCATAGGCTCTCGACATTGATGCTGACCATGTTTGTTTTAGCGGACACTGCTAGTTGAAGGCGCGCGGTCACGTATCTTCACCAGATCACGATTCGAACCACCGTGGGTAGCATCTCTCTCTAGTTTGCCAGCCTAGACGTTGCTATCCCATTAAAGTTCTGTATACGCTCAAATACAGTTTCGCTTCCATCCTTTATTGCCTTCTGATTTCTCATTCGTAAGAGTGGGGTCCATTCGATAGAGGTGTCTTTGGTTATACGACAAGCGCAACTTGGTCCTATATCCGGGGAACACTTTAACATCATCAAGATATTTTGAATGATTTGTAACAGTGAAAAAAGCATAAAGGAAATCTTTACTGAGAAATGCTTAACATTATGCCTTATTATTAATATGCCTGATATCTCATGGTTTTCCGCCAAGGCACCTAAGCGCTATGACTTACTTATGGAAAGTCTAGAGCTTGGTGGCCGGTCGCAGTATGTCCGTAGCCCTACCAGATACAAAAACACTTTGGACTTAGTTTTCACACATGAACTCACCCCATGTACCGTCCATACAGGGTAACAATTCCCAGGTAGTGACCACAAAATCGTCATGTGCAACTTCAACTTAGGAACTACAATGTATAAATGGCCTGTTACAATACCCAGCAGACCCCTCCACAAGATAAACTGGACGAGCTTCATGGCTTACTTCAGACGCCTTGACTGGAACAACTGTTTCATGGAAGATGATGCTGATAAGCTGACTGATATACTCTACTACAACAATTGCAATACGCTTGACATAGTTGTACCCATAAGATATACTAAACCCGAAATTCCAAAATGCACGCTTATCACCACTACTGCACGAAGAAGCCTACGTAGACATGCATCTAAATTCTACAAGTTTAAAGGTTTTTCTTCCCTTATAAGTATGATAGAAATATATTAAGGCTAAGGCGGATCGTATACAGATGGAAATCGCACTAGAAAAACAGGCTACTATACAAAATTACCCTAAAAGACTTCTCAAGACCCTCCGGAACAAAATCAGTAGCACTAAGACAAAGGGTGGAAACCTGTTTATCTGTGGCGATAAAATATATGATGACCCTTGCCATATAGCTGATTTATTCGACGAGCACTTTACCACTACACATACCACTGAAAACCGCATAGATGGGAGCGAACCTATTACGCCACTACCATGCGAAATAAGGGAGATAACTTTCACTATAGAAAATATTACGAAGGCCATCACTATGCTAAAGCACTCAAACGCCTTGGGCCCTGATGGTATGCCAGCCAATGTACTCAAATATGGTGATGCTGACTTCCACCTGGCACTTCTTAAACTATTTACAATATCACTCTCCACTGCATGCTGCCCTACCCTATGGAAAACTACATGAGTCATTCCTAAGTTTAAATCCGGCCCTGTAGGAAATATAGAGAACTACCGACCTATTAACCTAACCTCTGTTGTATCAAGAGTAATGGAAAAAATAATCAAGGTGGAATTACTCCGTTATCTACTTAAGAACGAACTGCTCTCCCCCTCCCAACATGAATTCTTAAAAACTAGGTCTTGTGACACATGCATGCTAGACTATCTAGATGACATAACTACGCATCGAGACAAAAGACTCCTAGTATCCGCTTCACTTCTCGACTTTAGTAAAGCCTTCGACAAAGTCCCGCATAAACGACTAGTCATTAAGCTAAAGTCATACGGGGTCAAAGACCCACTTCACTCATGGTTTGCATCTTTCCTAGAAGGAAGACAGCAAACAGTAAAGTATAATAATAGCCTCTCATTACCTAAACCAATTACTAGCGGCGTAATACAAGGAAGTGTACTGGGTCCTTTATTGTTCATCATTTACATAAATGACATAATTAACGTTATAAAACATGGTCGGCCGTATTTATATGCGGATGATCTCAAGATAGTATATAGCTATACACCGGATGTTTTAGAAGACATGACTCTAATTCAAAAGGACCTCGATAGACTAACTGCCTGGAGCCAAAAATGGCAACTACCACTTAACCATAGTAAATGTGGAATCATGCACATAGGAAACTATAACCCGCAGTTCACGTTTCATCTAAATGGGTCTAAAGTCCAAATACTCCAATCAACAAGCGACTTGGGCATCAAATACTCAGGTAACTTGAAGTTCACAGAGCACGCCTCCTCTATAGTCTCGAAAACTAGAAAATTAACAGGCTTCCTTCTTAGAAACTTCTTCAAAAGGGAGGCTAAACTTTGTTTAAGATATGTGTAAGACCTATACTCGAGTACTGCTCATTTATCTTCTCGAGCATGAATAACATGGATAGGACACGTATAGAAAGCGTACAATGAAGTTTTACACGTCGAATTCTAGGAAATAACAGCAACATGAACTACACGACTAGATGTAAAACACTCTCCTTAGAACCGTTGAGTCATCGCCGACTACGACATAAATTAATATTTTTCTATAAAATTATCACCGGAATATCATTCTCAGCCTTCTCTCCCAACGGAACCAAACGCCTAGATACGATCTTCGAAACTACGAGGCAACATTACTTATCAATAAATACCAAGCACAACAACGCTGTAAGTTCTTTATCGTACTCTACAGCAAACTCTGGAATAAGCTACCACAAAATATTCGCACTACTGACTCTATCCTAAGGTTCAAACGACTGATCACCACATACCTAGAATCTATAGACTTATACAAATTCGTTGATGACTTACCACTTAATGTTGATTCAACCAGCAATGGCTTGTTAAGGCTCTAAAACTACAAACACTACATAGGTGACCAAAAAAAGCGATGAAAAAGAAATCTGGTTTAATATTGATTATTTTGCTCCCACTAATTAAAAATTCGTTTATATTCTTTCTATTTCATATATATCACTGTCGACCCGAGTTTGTGATCTGCTCTCCTATGGAATTGGTCTTCTTTAAGCAACTTACTCCAAACGATTGTTAAGAACGAAATACACGCATCAATAACTCACCGTTCTAGACCAACCCACATAAATTAGCTCTTTCAACATAATATCAAAAACTCAGTCCTTTCCCGTTTCTGTGTAGTCGCTATGAGCCATTCTGCCTACCCACAGCCATTTTCTGCGATTACAGCACCACAGTCGAAAAACGCGCGAACGCATGCTGAAAGTGTTTTACAATACATAACACATCTTTAACTCCTTAACACTGTAAAATCTGCACCTTGTTGCACTTGAATTTGTAAATAATAATTGATGTCTTCATATAGCATGATTTTCATTAAAATGACTCTATAAATTCCCTGATAAAAACAATCTATATCATTCTGATCATGCCTGTAAACTGGTATGCTCTTATGTACAAAATGCTACCTGAGAATAAACTATTATTATTATTATTAGGTATGAAGCAATCGATATTCTTATAAATGGTCATCTGACTTGTAATGCATGACATTAGAGGATATCACAGTGTTTGATTAACTTCTACAACTCTTTGCTTCATACTTACAAGAATATAACTTATGCAAGATGAGTGAATTTAAACAGTTGAAATTAAATAAGAAACATAATCTAAGTGTGTGTTGCGTTTTTGTATGAACAACTAGAACTAATGAAGATTTTACAAGCGTGAAATCTAATTGTGAAACCTCCTTGACTGTTCCTGTTCCCAATTCTACGCTTTCTGTAAATGAAATTACTAATAGTATTACTGAAATCAATTGTGATCCAGAAGCTAATGTTACTTTTGATACATGGTTCCGGAGGTATGAAGATCTGTTTATGTATGATTTAGCTTGTCAGGATGATGCATGAAATGTTCGCCTACTACTGAGAAAGTTCCGTGCAGCTGAACTTGACAAGTACTGCAACTTAATTTCACCCCACGAAATCCTCGTAGCATGACATTTTCTGAAACCTGCTCAACTCTCAGCTAACATATTGTGATAATTCTTCTCTGTTAAATATTAGATTAGATTAGATTAAAAGATCTATCAGTAAACCAATTTAAGTCGTTATTACTAATCTGCAGCCTACAGTCAGAAGAACTTGTTGGTATTTAAACGCGCTTGCAACATCGTCTTGATCAAGAACAAACATTGTCTGTCAATGACATTGCCGAAGAATATCAACGACTGACCAACATAAAGCATGATACAACACTTGTTCAGTCTGGTGGTAATGGTGACATTGAAGTTCTCGCGGTTTGTCAAAAACCTATTTCTCATCAATTCACCTCAGCAACCGCTGCATCCAACTGTGAAATATCAGTCAATAATAAAAAATTACTCCTCCATCCACATGCTGGAACTGTAGTGCATGGCATTTTGCCAAGTTCTGTACATTTAAGAATTATAGCTGCAGAAATCGCAACATGCTGGGACACAAAGAAACTTCTTGCAGGCAAAAGACACACGCACTCGGTCACGTTCTAAAAGAAGATTCCGTTCACCCAGTAATCCGACTGAGTCACTTTAAGTATCCACCGCGAATCACGCTCACCAGAGACCAGCCAGAAAGTATGTTACTGTCAGATAAATATAATGCGGTAAGTCTTCAACTTGACACAGCCTCTGATATTACTATTATTTCTAGAAAAACATGGATTGAGATTAGGAACATTGTACTATGCTCTACAGAACAGCTCGCCATAAGTGCAGCAGGCGATCTTATGGAGATTATCGTCAAATTTTCATGCTCAGTGACATTCAATGATATAACCATGGATGAAGTATGTTATTCGGTTAACAACAATGTCAACTTGTTGGGTTTAGATTGGTTTTGCTGATGTGAAACTAAGTAATGTTCCACTAAGCAACGTTCGCCACTGCATCGTAGAATGAATGACGAGAAACATTTCACAAAAATTCTTAAGGAATTCGACAAGGTATTTACAAAAGTATTAGGATGTTGCTACCACAATGAAAGTCTCTCTTCGCTTGACACCAATTGCTTCCCCAGTCTTCTGTCCAAAATACAAGTCCCATATGATACGCTACCAGAAGTCGACGCGGAACTTCAACGCTAAGGAAAGCACGGTTGTAGTTGTTTTGCCAAACTAGATCTGGCAGATGCTCATTTGCAGGTTTGTAGTTAAACCAGCGTTTCGTTGAATTGTATCATTTGAGACATGACGTTCATGAGGGTATGCTGTGTTACAACAACTGATTTGTACCTGTTTGGATTAGATCTAATCGACAGCTGCAATTGAACTGAAGTACCGTTTAAGCATTTTTTTTGTCGACTGATGTGACAAATCCCTGATCCAGAAAACTACACGACGAAAATACCGGCAGAGTTTTCGACGATCTTTAAATCTTGTTTGGTTTGTTGCATCACAATGAAGCAACATTTGATTACAGAACTCGATTAAACCTGTCTTGCATCCTAAGCGACCAGTGTCATATGCAGCATTATTCGAAAATGATGAAGATCTCAATCGCCTACAACAACAAAAGGTTATCACGCCTGTTTCTTTTTCCGCTTGTGCAGAACCGATCGTGGTTATCAAGAAAGCGAGCGGCACATTACGCATATGCGCAGACTTTTACACAGGCCTTAACGCAGCATTTAACAATATGATTATCCACTACCAGTTTCTGCAGGCTTATTCATTAAATTGAACGGTGAAAACTTTTCGCAAGTTAGACATTACTGACGCTTACTTTCAAGTAGAATTGGCTGAGAAATACAGAGAGCTACTGAAAATTAATACTCATCTGTGAATGTTTCAATACAACAGTTTGATATTTGGCGTCAAGACAGCTCTATCAATGTTTTTACAAATCATTGACACTATCTGAGTAGGCATTGCAAGCATCGAATTTTTCCTTGACGATGGTTTAATTGTTGCTACTTCACCGGATGTACTACGTGGGCGTACGACGACCGTGCTACAACGCATCAGTGAGAATGCGTATCGACTACGTGCAGACAAAAGCCACTTTTTTTTAAAGTCAATGAAATATGTGGGATTCATTTTCAACACCATAGGTCAACTTAGTAGGCAGGTGTACACAGTGTCAGCAGGCAGTCAGGTTCAAAGCCAGTGCGCCACCGGTCACCTAGCCACAGCCTATGCATCCATGGTCACGTATACATATCAGCTTTGCTGACTCAGTCAACAGTTACCTACGTGATTGCGGTCGATGCTTTTTCAAAATGACCGGAAATATTCTCCGTGGTGCCACTGTCTACCACGTAAACACTACAGATCCTAGCAGAGATTTTCTCCAGGAACGTACTGCCAGATATGATTGTTCTGAGCAACGAGTCTCAGATTACCGCAAACCAAATTCACGATCACTACGGACAGCCAGCTATCACACACTATCGCTCTACACATTATCACTAGCAGTCCAATGGCCAGGTAGAGAGATTTGTGAATGCCTTCAAGAGCGTACTACTTAAGTGACAAGAAGAGGAGCGCCCACAACGTCATTACAAAACTTCTTGTTCCATAATCGAACAAATTCAAATGATGCACTACCAAAGCAGAAGTCTCCAGCTAAGGCCCTCATGGGTGACACATGTGTGATAACAATACACAACTTAATAGTGTCAAGCAGGACCACGCGCACGATGACTAGGAATTTGACAGCATATGAGGTTGATTGTCCAGTGTATGCTTGCGATTACAGACCATACCACAATCCCTGGATGAAGGCTTGTGTGGTAGGTAGACGGGGCTAAGTCATGAACGAAGTAGATGTAAAGGATGGAAAACGGTCGAAATATCGAAAACAACTGTGTAAGCGAGTAGCAGCAGATTGTCACACAACAACCTAAAATCTACCACTTGAAGTCATTTTAGATACTTTCAACCTAACTCCATCGTCAGTGGACGAAACAGACCAGAAGACAGTCAACATACGTGCCAGGAGACAGTCACTCAGACGACGGCGACAACGTCAAACAGTGAAAATGCAAGTGAACATCAGCAACGTCCGTAACCTAAGAGGGGAGGTGTTAACGATTTGAAATATCTAATGAAAATACAAATGTATATTTTAATGAAGTTGTTTCGACGTTTGTGAGCTTCGATATAAATTGTCATTACACTTATGTGATTCGATATGTGTCAACTACATTACCTCTTACAATTCAATATCTTGTCAAGTATATTGTCTTATTTATTCATCAGTCATCTCTTTTCTGCTTTATTATTGATTTGGGGTTTAATCATTAGAAACTACTTGACTGAAATAACAAAACAACAAAACTTAAGATAATCCAAAAGAAAAGAAGATAGAGATTGCTTTTGGCAAATAATGTGTGAGAGTCACCTTCATGAGCAGCATATATCACATAATCAGATGATAATTATTTATTTTTAAATAAAGATTTTTTTATCTTAGTATTTCACATAGTTGTTTATGGATAATGGTGAACTTGTAAAAACAATGTAAATTTGTAAATGTACTATAATGCATTCGCTCCTCACTTTCATAATTATACTCCTGATGGGCTACTAGGATATCCTCCGTCTTTTGCTTATAGCCAACGTGCTGCCATGTCGCCTAACTTAAGCTACTTAAAACATCCTATCTCTGACAACTCTAATAATTTTTTTGGGATCAGGCAGTTACTTGTCCCGTTAGCAATACAGCTTGCTCAGACATTAGCTCAAGCAGTCAGACTGCCGTATTAAACCACCATCTAGTTACGTCAAACACAAACGATTTAGACAGAGATCTTATTCGATTCTTCACAATTCACTCTTCATTTCTAAACTTTTTAGTAATTAACGCCCGCTCACTTCTTAATAAAATATCAACTCTAAAAACTATAGCCTTATTAGCTAAACCTTCATTAATATTTGTCACAGAAACATGGTGTTCCTCCTCAGTAACTGACTCAGAATTAGCCATTAAGGACTATGTTATATCGCGACAATAGTGGCGGCTGTCTAATATACGTAAGTGTTTGTTTTTCGTCTAGTAGAATCAATGACGAAATACTAGATAAGGTACCAGAGTCGGTCTGGATATCAGTTAATACTCAGAACTACAGTTTAATTTTTGGGTGCATATATAGAACCCCCAACACATCGACTAATGTAGATGACACCATTAATAATGCTTTAGTACATACCTCTGCCCTAAATTATAATGCGAAAGTCATCGCAGGTAACTTTAATCTTCCTAGGATAGACTGGAATGTTGGTAGAGGACTGTCATATGATGAAGAAAATCTTCTTAGTACATTAGAAATGCACTGTTGGACACAATGTGTACACAGTCCCACGAGATATAATAACATTCTTGACTTAGGTTTCTGTCATGATGTCACTCCTCTGTCACTTCAAGTTAGTAAAGAGCTCAAAACTAGTGACCACAAAATGATTCTATGTGCTCTTCCTTTTAATATTAATCTTAGTCACCCCAATAATCGTAAATTACGTAAAACTAGACAATATCGAGACTATGAAAATGTGGATTGGAATCTTCTACACGGCCTTCTAAGTTGCTGACTGGGACAATTTTTTCTTAACTAATAATCTTACAGAAGCACTAGATATATTTTATCAAATTAATGACTCGTGTTTAGATTCGATTGCACTTATTAAAATAAGCAATATAATTAAGTCAAATGATTTGTACATACCACTTCATTACCGTAAAAAGCTAAGACGTTTACAGAAGTGTTATTTTAAGTCAAATGACTTTTCTGCATTTGTGGAAATTACCATGACCTATAATCAACTAAAAGAAGTCCACAGGTTAAATACGATTAAAGAAGAGATGTCAGCAAAAGACAGTAGCTCCAAGATACAAAACTTGGTGCGACTGTTCAATAAACGCCTCAAACCTTCTTGGAATAGTGATATTCCCTGCATTTTACGAGATGGAATACTGAATAATGACCATAATACTATAGTGAACCTGTTCAGCGATTTCTTTGCTAACAGAGGTAAGCCGCTGGATGATATTGAGGTACAAATGATCAATTCGGCTACTAACCATATGGAGTCCGTTACTTTCGCTTATGATAATATTTGTAAATCCATCAAATCCCTTAGAACGTCAAGTAGTTGTGAAGTAGATGGGTTGGCATCCATTTATTTCAAACTCGGGGGACCTAATATGCCATTAATTCTATTAAGACTGTTCGACCTTTCATTGACAGCAGGTACATACCCTAGCAGATGGAAAACCTCTTACATCTGCCCTCGCTTCAAATCAGGTGACAGAACAAACTTGCATAACTACAGGCCCATAAATATCACCCCAGTTATCTCTAGGATAATGGAAAAAATAGTATGTCACAAAATATCTGATCACCTACTCTCTGAGAAACTTATCTCGAATTTCCAACATGGTTTCCTCAAAACTAGGTCTTGTATGACTTGTGACTTTGAATTCTTTAATTTAATTTTTACTGAACGAAGCCTTCGGCACTTGGTGTTAGTATTGTACTTAGACATATCTAAAGCTTTTGACATGGTTAACCACAGGCTTCTTATGGGCAAACTCTCCTCTTATGGGATTAAAAATCCATTACTTTCATGGTTGAACTCTCTCCTCAGTCATAGGCACCAAACTGTCAAAATTAACTCCACCCTGTCCAAGGCAGAGCCAGTTGCAAGTGGCGTCATACAAGGAAGTGTCTTAGGCCCACTGCTCTTTATAGCTTATGTAAATGATATATGCAAATGCTTCAGCATGGGAAAACCCTTTCTGTACGCAGATGATCTAAAAATAGTATACTCATTCCCTCCCCATGAATTCGCACACACATCCTGTAGCGTCACTGCTGAACTCAACAAGGTCGCAGTATGGTGCTCAAAATGGAAGTTAGACCTCAATGCTTCTAAGTGTGTTTGGATATGTTTTGGAGATAAGCGCCTTAATTTCGATCTCTTCATAAACGGTAGTAAGTTGTCCAGGCTACAGTCAGTAGTTGACTTAGGACTAGGATACTCTTATGATCTATCTTTTACAGAACAAGTCAATATGCAGACATCTAAGTCACATCGACTACTGGGTGGCATAATACGTAACTTTCATAGCAATGACTCTCATATCCTACTATATAAGGTTTGTGTCCGACCCTTACTGGAATACTGCACTTTTATTCTCAGTAATGTTTCCATTAAGAATAAACTCAGACTGGAGTCTGTACAACGTCGCTTTACTCTTCGTATTCTTGAGACTGATTGTACTCTGGACTATAAAACTAGATGCATTAAATTAGGACTAGAAACTTTATGGAGGCGCCGACTCAAGTTAAACTTAATCTTCTTTTATAAGATATTTATCAATTTGGCGTTTTCACCATCTAGCACAATTAAGTTCGAGGAACCTTCTTGCTATAAACTACGCAATTTAGCCTCGAAAGCAAAAATTTCACATTCTAAATCTGCTCTTTATATGAATTATTTTACAAATAAATTCTCGAGAATCTGGAACAATTTGCCTCAAGCCATTCGAGAAACAGATTTACTTTCTTTATTTGTGCAACAGGTTGGTCATCTCATCAATTCTGATAGCTCATTAAAAATGTTCACCCAACTATTGTTCCTTACTCCACCAGCGAAATAATAGGGACTCTAAATGTGTAAGCACCAGTTACCTGTCATAGTCATAGGCTAGCGTTCTTCATCTTTAATCCAAATATAAACTCAAGTATAAATATTAATTCTGCCCCTTCGTTCAGTTAACGTAAGTGGCATGTCATGTCCTTCAATGCCTGTATACACATTGATTGTCTCGGAATACCAGTGCTTTTGTTTTGTGTTTTCTCTGTCTTCGTCTTTCCTATATTTGTAGATTAATATGTATATGGCTATTGTGGAACCTACTGGCACAAAACTACTGACTTCTCTTCTACGCTCAAGTTCCAAGTACTCTTGACCTTATCCCGCATCTGAACACGCTCAACACTCCACTCTGCAAACTCTTAACCGTTTTTTGGAATTGTAACGCAGTGGTCAAGGAGCGCGCGGTTATTATTCATATTAGCACCAGGATACAATATTAATATTTGGTGTCCAATTATTGTTAAAACTTCGTGGCAGTTGATTTGATTCTCAATTCAAATCTTTATATGTAATGAATGTCCTGACATTGACAATTTGTAATAATATTTGTATGTATGTAAACTTATTATTGTGACCATGCCTGTAAACTGGCATGCTCTCATGTACAAAGTGAGAATAAAACTATTATTATTATTATTATTATTAGGCTAAATGACAATCTATTCTAGAAGCGTTCTGTTAATTTGAATGGAGACATTGATTGAATGATGTCCAGTCTGTGTATAAAATGTGATTACATTGTAGCGGTAAATAATCCCCAAAATAAATAGTTGCATAGGCTCTCGACATTGATGCTGACCATGTTTGTTTTAGCGGACACTGCTAGTTGAAGGCGCGCGGTCACGTATCTTCACCAGATCACGATTCGAACCACCGTGGGTAGCATCTCTCTCTAGTTTGCCAGCCTAGACGTTGCTATCCCATTAAAGTTCTGTATACGCTCAAATACAGTTTCGCTTCCATCCTTTATTGCCTTCTGATTTCTCATTCGTAAGAGTGGGGTCCATTCGATAGAGGTGTCTTTGGTTATACGACAAGCGCAACTTGGTCCTATATCCGGGGAACACTTCATTGGTGAGCCCGACGTGATCTGGACACGATAATTTACTGTGAGTCCGTTCCTTTTTATAGTTTTAAACAGAGACTAAAACGATCAATAACCTAGCTTCTATTACTAATGATAAGTAACGCTTTCTTCGGCTGAATTTTCTGGGATTGATCTCCTTCCAGGAGGTCCGCTTATCGACTTAGAATACGCAGACGACATAGTCCTGTTTGGTGAAGACACTGATAAGATGCAGAGTCTTCTGGTCGCACTGAGCAACAATGCCAGGATGTTTGGGATGCGTTTCTCCCCCTCTAAGTGTAAATTGTTACTTCAGGACTGGCCTGCGTCAACCCCTGAACTAAGGATAGGGAGTGAAGAAGTTGAATGCGTTGATAACTTCACTTATCTTGGAAGTCTGATCAGCCCTAATGGGTTGGTGTCTGACGAAATTTCTGCACGAATTCGAAAGGCTCGTTTGGCTTTTGCCAACTTACGTCATCTATGGCGTAGGCGTGATATTCGTCTATCAACTAAAGGACGAGTATATTGCACAGCAGTTCGTCCTGTTCTACTTTACGGCTGTGAAACATGGCCATTAAGGGTAGAAGACACTCGTAGGTTACTAGCATTTGATCACAGATGTCTTAGAAATATATCTCGTACCTGCTGGGATCTCCGGATAACTAATAATGAGGTTAGACGAAGGGTATTAGAGAATAATGGTAAATCTGTTGATGAGGTTATGAAACTTCATCGACTGAGATGGTTGGGGCATGTGTTACGTATGTCCGAACACCGGTTACCACGTCGCTCAATGATGACTAGTATTGGGGTGGGTTGGAAAAGGGTTAGGGGCGGCCAAACCAAAACGTGGCATCAGTCGTTGAAGTCACTAACTTCTGGTCTGAGCCACATTGGTAGATGTCGACTACCTGGTTGGGGTCCGCGTGACTGCCGTACCCAGTGGTTGGAGACTCTTGGTGACATGGCTCAGAATCGATCACAATGTCGTAGGTGTATACATTCTTTGTCTTCACGTACACCTTGAGACTAAAACTACTCTACCTTTTTTCTACAAACTAATTTTTTTTCTCTCTCTCTACATATTATATCCTTATATGCAATCTTCCTTTTATATATTACTACCATTAAAGTAACTGATTCTATGAATTCGGTGATCATCTTGCTATGCTGTTGAGGTGTGGCAACTTGGACCGATGCACTTATGTTGCCTGGTCCTACGTTGTATCTGTCTGTCTGTCTGTCTGAGAGTATTTTTTTACCGCATATTTGTCACAGTAATTTTGTATTTGCATCCATTACTATTTTTATGATGTCAGACCAAACTCCTAAGCTAATTAGGATTGAGACCCCTACGCCTCCAAACTTTCAGCTCATTCCTTTCTGGGCAGATAATGTCGAAGCCTGGTTCTGCTACGCAGAAGCAGAATTCCAAAACCAATGTGTGACTGATCCACGCGTTCAATTTCTGGCGGTTGTAAGGTCACTTCCGCGTGAATTGAACAGGTACGTCACCCCCTTCTTTTTTAGTCCTGACTGCCTAGAACCGTACGAACAACTCAAAAATCGATTCGTAAACGAGGAGATTTGTCCGACCGACAACGTCTTGATGAGTTGTTTCATACTATTGATCTTGGTAACGGTTCTGCGACCGAAATGTTATTGCGCATGAAAGAGGTAATAGGTCAACGTACTTTTGACGAAGGACTCTTCCGTCAACTATTCTTATCAAAACTGCCACAACAAGTGCAAGCAGTGTTAGTAACTTTTAACAACAACCCAGTAGATGAACTAGCTTCATCTGCTGATCGAATTCTGGAGATCACCAGAACTCGCCACAATGAGGTTTATTCTGTTACAGAAAAGCCTCTAGAAACCGAAACCGAAATTACTAAATTGTGCCATACTCTTTCTCGTTTCCTTGATTACACGAGCAACGCCGACCAAACAATCCTCGACGACGAAGTTCGTCGCGTAAAAGATCCTCATCTCGACGTCGACGAACAGAAAATCCACATTGGTGTTGGCACCACAACACCTATGGCAAGGAATCAAGAAATGTAGAAACCCCTGTTGTTTCCCTAGCCTCAAACCTGCGTCGGGAAACTATCCCGCCGGCACGCGTTAGCGGCAACCGTAGCCGGTGGAAACAGCCGCCTGTTATTCATCTCTGATGTGATAACGAAGGTTCGCTACCTCGTCGATACTGGCGCAGAAGTCAGCGTCCTTCCTGCAACTTCATCTGATCGCCAACATGAAGCTGCATTTGATCTACAGGCAGCTGACGGAAAACAAATAGCCACGTATGGTAAGAAATATGTCTACTTAAACGTGGGGTTGCGAAAACCCATACACTGGATTTTCACTATCGCTGATGTGAAAATACCTATCATAGGCATAGACTTACTAAGCCACCACAACTTGCTTGTGGACGCTAGCAAAAAGAGGCTAGTCGACAGCAACACAAAGCTGTACGTACGTGAACCACTGCTTCAGGTTGTAGCCTATGTCCTCTTCTCTTTAAGCATTTAATTAACCCTTATTTTCAGCCAATACTTGACAAGTATCCGGACCTGAATAAGGCGACATCGAAGTTATCATATATAACCAGCAATGTTACACATCACATCACGACTACAGGTCAACCTGTATTCTCCAAAGCACGCAGATTAGCACCCGAAAAATTAAGGGTTGCTAAGAACGAATTCGACCATATGATTGACCTGGGAATAATCCGCCCATCCAGCAGCCCATGGTCGTCTCCATTACATATGGTCCCGAAGAAAGACAGCAATGATTGGCGTCCTACCGGTGATTATCGACGTCTTAACGCACAAACTACTCCAGATCGCTACCCTTTACCTCACATCCACGACCTCACGGCCACGTTAAAGGGAATGAAAGTATTCTCAAAAATTGATCTCGTAAAAGCCTACAATCAAATACCGATGGCAGAAAATGACATCCCGAAAACGGCTATTGTAACCCCGTTCGGTCTTTACGAATTCCTTCGAATGCCCTTCGGCTTGAGGAATGCAGCACAAACGTTTCAACGTTTCATTGACGACGTGTTTCGCGGGCTACTATGTCCATGCATATGTCGACGACTGCTTGATAGCAAGCCCAGACAAGGAAACACACATGAAACATTTGGACACAGCTTTTCAAAGACTGCAGCAATACGGAATTACTATTAATATACCAAAATGTCAAATCGGAACAACTTCATTGGACTTCCTGGGGCATACCATTGATGCTAATGGTATACAGCCTCAAGAACACAAGGTGGCGGCAATTCTGGAGTATCCGGAACCAACAACATTAAACAGTTACGAGCTTTCAACGGGTTGGTAAGTTTTTACAGACGATTTATCCCCAACTGTGCATCTATAGTGAAACCACTAACAGATCAACTTCGTGGGAACAAAAAGGCGGTCACAATGGATTCAGAATCAAAGAAAGCCTTCGTTGCAATTAAAGAGGCAATAGCCAAAGTAACTATGCTAGCACACTACAATACTGAGGCTCCCGTCAGCATTGCGGTCGACGCTTCTGACTCAGCGATTGGCGCAGTTCTGCAACAATGGACTAACCAAGCTTGGCAGCCTTTAGCATTTTTCTCAAGACGATTAAACGACACCGAATCAAGATACAGTACTTTTGGATGAACTTCTAGCTATGTACTGTGCTGTACGTCATTTTCAACATTCCATCGAAGGCCGGGAATTCGCAATATTCACCGACCATAAACCACTGACGTTTTCGATGAAATCATCTACAGATAAGTACTCTCCAAGAGTCGCGTCATCTTGACTATATCTCCGAATTCTCTACGGACATACGACATATATCGGGAGCTAACAATGTAGTTGCTGATGCCTTATCGAGAATACATTCTTGAATCGTATCCAAGGAATCGACCTTGTTAAACTAGCCAACTTCAAAGTGAAGATATCGACTTTCATCACGAGTTAGCTGCAACAACGCTCCAACTCCAAACCAAAACGATTAAAAGGTAAGAACACTTTAATTTGTGATTCTTCTACAGGTATAGCCCGTCCAGTCGTCCCCAGGAGTTATCGACGAGTTATCTTCGACACATTGCACAACCTTTCTCATCCGGAATTCGTGCTACACGTAAACTGATTACCGATAGATTCTGCTGGCCAAAAATGAATAAGGATATTAAAGAATGGGCACGCACCTGCATATCCTGCCAAAAGAACAAGGTAATCCAACAAACGCCCCCTAGGCACTTTCTCAACCCCTGACGCTCGATTCGATCACGTCCACCTTGATTTGGTAGGACCTCTACCAGAATCAAATGGATTTTCTTATCTTCTGACATGCGTGGACCGATTTACACGCTGGCCAGAAGCGATTCCACTTAAAGACATCACTAGTGAAACGATTGCTCGCGCTTTCGTCGAACGATGGGTAGCCAACTTTGGTTGTCCATCTATAATAACGACAGACCGTGGACGTCAGTTTGAATCTGGATTGTTCCACGCTCTGACCAAACTTCTTGGAACTACACGTTTCAGGACGACCGCCTACCACCCACAATCTAATGGTTTGGTAGAAAGATTCCATCGACAACTGAAAGCATCACTTTCAGCAACAAACATCCCTCAGTGGACCGACGCCTTACCACTAGTTTTACTCGGGATTCGCAGCACTGTAAAGGAAGATGTTGGATGTAGTGTCGCCGAATTAGTCTACGGAACGACTCTTCGACTACCAGGTGAGTTTGTGGAAACCGCTTCCACTTCGGCAAACCTGGATATGAACTCTTACGTGAATCGGCTTACAAATGCTATGCGTTCAGTTAAGCCAGTTCAAACTAGACAACAATCGACAGACATCTTTATCCAACCTGCCTTAAAATATAGTACACACGTTTTCGTACGTCGTGATGCCGTACGCCGACCTCTCGACGCAACCTACGAAGGGCCATACAAGGTCCTGAAACGTGAAACAAAGTACTATACGATTGACAAGAATGGCCACGAGGATAACGTCAGCATTGACCGCCTCAAAGCAGCCTACCTAGAAGGTACACCTTTTAGTGTCGAATTCGCTGCAACACCTGGAAAACGTAGCACGAACGAAGTCATTACGCCTCAAGCAATAACTAACACGCAAGTAGAAGCATCAAAGAGCCTTGTAACGCCGAAAGCTACGCGTTCTGGTAGAAAAGTTCGATTTCCAGAAAACCTAAACGAATACTATGTTTACTGATTTCCTCCCACTACCCACGTACGTATTACAATTTTCTTGTTGTCTTAAATAATAACAAAAAAAATAAAAATCGATAAACCCATTATTATTATTTATGCATTTTTTTTCTACAAAAACTAATAATAATAATTCTGTGTGCACTTTATGAAATTTTGTGTCAAAAAAAAAACTTTTCATTATTTGTTGTCGGTATTCAACACGTTTTTTTATAGACGCATCGAGTTAACAATTATTTTTTTTGTACACAAAACGCACAGATTTAAATTTTATTTTTTCTTTTTGACTTCCAGGCCGTCTGGAAACAAACAGAAGAACGTGGAAGAAACAAGAATTTTATTTTATGTACAATTATTTTATGCAACGACACCTTAGTGTAGGTACAGACGTCCAGAAGCTGCACAACATCGCAAGCTATCGAAGGAACGTTTACCAATGTCTGACGCATTGGGTTTTATCCTTTGGCTGGCACGTCTTAGGTCCTCACGAACCCATTTGGAGGGGGAGTGAGCTGTAGCGGTAAATAATCCCCAAAATAAATAGTTGCATAGGCTCTCGACATTGATGCTGACCATGTTTGTTTTAGCGGACACTGCTAGTTGAAGGCGCGCGGTCACGTATCTTCACCAGATCACGATTCGAACCACCGTGGGTAGCATCTCTCTCTAGTTTGCCAGCCTAGACGTTGCTATCCCATTAAAGTTCTGTATACGCTCAAATACAGTTTCGCTTCCATCCTTTATTGCCTTCTGATTTCTCATTCGTAAGAGTGGGGTCCATTCGATAGAGGTGTCTTTGGTTATACGACAAGCGCAACTTGGTCCTATATCCGGGGAACACTTTAACATCATCAAGATATTTTGAATGATTTGTAACAGTGAAAAAAGCATAAAGGAAATCTTTACTGAGAAATGCTTAACATTATGCCTTATTATTATTAATATGCCTGATATCTCATGGTTTTCCGCCAAGGCACCTAAGCGCTATGACTTACTTATGGAAAGTCTAGAGCTTGGTGGCCGGTCGCAGTATGTCCGTAGCCCTACCAGATACAAAAACACTTTGGACTTAGTTTTCACACATGAACTCACCCCATGTACCGTCCATACAGGGTAACAATTCCCAGGTAGTGACCACAAAATCGTCATGTGCAACTTCAACTTAGGAACTACAATGTATAAATGGCCTGTTACAATACCCAGCAGACCCCTCCACAAGATAAACTGGACGAGCTTCATGGCTTACTTCAGACGCCTTGACTGGAACAACTGTTTCATGGAAGATGATGCTGATAAGCTGACTGATATACTCTACTACAACAATTGCAATACGCTTGACATAGTTGTACCCATAAGATATACTAAACCCGAAATTCCAAAATGCACGCTTATCACCACTACTGCACGAAGAAGCCTACGTAGACATGCATCTAAATTCTACAAGTTTAAAGGTTTTTCTTCCCTTATAAGTATGATAGAAATATATTAAGGCTAAGGCGGATCGTATACAGATGGAAATCGCACTAGAAAAACAGGCTACTATACAAAATTACCCTAAAAGACTTCTCAAGACCCTCCGGAACAAAATCAGTAGCACTAAGACAAAGGGTGGAAACCTGTTTATCTGTGGCGATAAAATATATGATGACCCTTGCCATATAGCTGATTTATTCGACGAGCACTTTACCACTACACATACCACTGAAAACCGCATAGATGGGAGCGAACCTATTACGCCACTACCATGCGAAATAAGGGAGATAACTTTCACTATAGAAAATATTACGAAGGCCATCACTATGCTAAAGCACTCAAACGCCTTGGGCCCTGATGGTATGCCAGCCAATGTACTCAAATATGGTGATGCTGACTTCCACCTGGCACTTCTTAAACTATTTACAATATCACTCTCCACTGCATGCTGCCCTACCCTATGGAAAACTACATGAGTCATTCCTAAGTTTAAATCCGGCCCTGTAGGAAATATAGAGAACTACCGACCTATTAACCTAACCTCTGTTGTATCAAGAGTAATGGAAAAAATAATCAAGGTGGAATTACTCCGTTATCTACTTAAGAACGAACTGCTCTCCCCCTCCCAACATGAATTCTTAAAAACTAGGTCTTGTGACACATGCATGCTAGACTATCTAGATGACATAACTACGCATCGAGACAAAAGACTCCTAGTATCCGCTTCACTTCTCGACTTTAGTAAAGCCTTCGACAAAGTCCCGCATAAACGACTAGTCATTAAGCTAAAGTCATACGGGGTCAAAGACCCACTTCACTCATGGTTTGCATCTTTCCTAGAAGGAAGACAGCAAACAGTAAAGTATAATAATAGCCTCTCATTACCTAAACCAATTACTAGCGGCGTAATACAAGGAAGTGTACTGGGTCCTTTATTGTTCATCATTTACATAAATGACATAATTAACGTTATAAAACATGGTCGGCCGTATTTATATGCGGATGATCTCAAGATAGTATATAGCTATACACCGGATGTTTTAGAAGACATGACTCTAATTCAAAAGGACCTCGATAGACTAACTGCCTGGAGCCAAAAATGGCAACTACCACTTAACCATAGTAAATGTGGAATCATGCACATAGGAAACTATAACCCGCAGTTCACGTTTCATCTAAATGGGTCTAAAGTCCAAATACTCCAATCAACAAGCGACTTGGGCATCAAATACTCAGGTAACTTGAAGTTCACAGAGCACGCCTCCTCTATAGTCTCGAAAACTAGAAAATTAACAGGCTTCCTTCTTAGAAACTTCTTCAAAAGGGAGGCTAAACTTTGTTTAAGATATGTGTAAGACCTATACTCGAGTACTGCTCATTTATCTTCTCGAGCATGAATAACATGGATAGGACACGTATAGAAAGCGTACAATGAAGTTTTACACGTCGAATTCTAGGAAATAACAGCAACATGAACTACACGACTAGATGTAAAACACTCTCCTTAGAACCGTTGAGTCATCGCCGACTACGACATAAATTAATATTTTTCTATAAAATTATCACCGGAATATCATTCTCAGCCTTCTCTCCCAACGGAACCAAACGCCTAGATACGATCTTCGAAACTACGAGGCAACATTACTTATCAATAAATACCAAGCACAACAACGCTGTAAGTTCTTTATCGTACTCTACAGCAAACTCTGGAATAAGCTACCACAAAATATTCGCACTACTGACTCTATCCTAAGGTTCAAACGACTGATCACCACATACCTAGAATCTATAGACTTATACAAATTCGTTGATGACTTACCACTTAATGTTGATTCAACCAGCAATGGCTTGTTAAGGCTCTAAAACTACAAACACTACATAGGTGACCAAAAAAAGCGATGAAAAAGAAATCTGGTTTAATATTGATTATTTTGCTCCCACTAATTAAAAATTCGTTTATATTCTTTCTATTTCATATATATCACTGTCGACCCGAGTTTGTGATCTGCTCTCCTATGGAATTGGTCTTCTTTAAGCAACTTACTCCAAACGATTGTTAAGAACGAAATACACGCATCAATAACTCACCGTTCTAGACCAACCCACATAAATTAGCTCTTTCAACATAATATCAAAAACTCAGTCCTTTCCCGTTTCTGTGTAGTCGCTATGAGCCATTCTGCCTACCCACAGCCATTTTCTGCGATTACAGCACCACAGTCGAAAAACGCGCGAACGCATGCTGAAAGTGTTTTACAATACATAACACATCTTTAACTCCTTAACACTGTAAAATCTGCACCTTGTTGCACTTGAATTTGTAAATAATAATTGATGTCTTCATATAGCATGATTTTCATTAAAATGACTCTATAAATTCCCTGATAAAAACAATCTATATCATTCTGATCATGCCTGTAAACTGGTATGCTCTTATGTACAAAATGCTACCTGAGAATAAACTATTATTATTATTATTAGGTATGAAGCAATCGATATTCTTATAAATGGTCATCTGACTTGTAATGCATGACATTAGAGGATATCACAGTGTTTGATTAACTTCTACAACTCTTTGCTTCATACTTACAAGAATATAACTTATGCAAGATGAGTGAATTTAAACAGTTGAAATTAAATAAGAAACATAATCTAAGTGTGTGTTGCGTTTTTGTATGAACAACTAGAACTAATGAAGATTTACAAGCGTGAAATCTAATTGTGAAACCTCCTTGACTGTTCCTGTTCCCAATTCTACGCTTTCTGTAAATGAAATTACTAATAGTATTACTGAAATCAATTGTGATCCAGAAGCTAATGTTACTTTTGATACATGGTTCCGGAGGTATGAAGATCTGTTTATGTATGATTTAGCTTGTCAGGATGATGCATGAAATGTTCGCCTACTACTGAGAAAGTTCCGTGCAGCTGAACTTGACAAGTACTGCAACTTAATTTCACCCCACGAAATCCTCGTAGCATGACATTTTCTGAAACCTGCTCAACTCTCAGCTAACATATTGTGATAATTCTTCTCTGTTAAATATTAGATTAGATTAGATTAAAAGATCTATCAGTAAACCAATTTAAGTCGTTATTACTAATCTGCAGCCTACAGTCAGAAGAACTTGTTGGTATTTAAACGCGCTTGCAACATCGTCTTGATCAAGAACAAACATTGTCTGTCAATGACATTGCCGAAGAATATCAACGACTGACCAACATAAAGCATGATACAACACTTGTTCAGTCTGGTGGTAATGGTGACATTGAAGTTCTCGCGGTTTGTCAAAAACCTATTTCTCATCAATTCACCTCAGCAACCGCTGCATCCAACTGTGAAATATCAGTCAATAATAAAAAAATTACTCCTCCATCCACATGCTGGAACTGTAGTGCATGGCATTTTGCCAAGTTCTGTACATTTAAGAATTATAGCTGCAGAAATCGCAACATGCTGGGACACAAAGAAACTTCTTGCAGGCAAAAAGACACACGCACTCGGTCACGTTCTAAAAGAAGATTCCGTTCACCCAGTAATCCGACTGAGTCACTTTAAGTATCCACCGCGAATCACGCTCACCAGAGACCAGCCAGAAAGTATGTTACTGTTCAGATAAATAATAATGCGGTAAGTCTTCAACTTGACACAGCCTCTGATATTACTATTATTTCTAGAAAAACATGGATTGAGATTAGGAACATTGTACTATGCTCTACAGAACAGCTCGCCATAAGTGCAGCAGGCGATCTTATGGAGATTATCGTCAAATTTTCATGCTCAGTGACATTCAATGATATAACCATGGATGAAGTATGTTATTCGGTTAACAACAATGTCAACTTGTTGGGTTTAGATTGGTTTGCTGATGTGAAACTAAGTAATGTTCCACTAAGCAACGTTCGCCACTGCATCGTAGGAATGAATGACGAGAAACATTTCACAAAAATTCTTAAGGAATTCGACAAGGTATTTACAAAAGTATTAGGATGTTGTACCACAATGAAAGTCTCTCTTCGCTTGACACCAATTGCTTCCCCAGTCTTCTGTCCCAAAATACAAGTCCCATATGATACGCTACCAGAAGTCGACGCGGAACTTCAACGCTAAGGAAAGCACGGTGTAGTTGTTTTGCCAAACTAGATCTGGCAGATGCTCATTTGCAGGTTGTAGTTAAACCAGCGTTTCGTGAATTGTATCATTTGAGACATGACGTTCATGAGGGTATGCTGTGTTACAACAACTGATTTGTACCTGTTTGGATTAGATCTAATCGACCAGCTGCATTGAACTGAAGTACCGTTAAGCATTTTTTTGTCGACTGATGTGACAAATCCCTGATCCAGAAAACTACACGACGAAAATACCGGCAGAGTTTTCGACGATCTTTAAATCTTGTTTGGTTTGTTGCATCACAATGAAAGCAACCATTTGATTACAGAACTCGATTAAACCTGTCTTGCATCCTAAGCGACCAGTGTCATATGCAGCATTATTCGAAAATGATGAAGATCTCAATCGCCTACAACAACAAAAGGTTATCACGCCTGTTTCTTTTTCCGCTTGTGCAGAACCGATCGTGGTTATCAAGAAAGCGAGCGGCACATTACGCATATGCGCAGACTTTTACACAGGCCTTAACGCAGCATTTAACAATATGATTATCCACTACCAGTTTCTGCAGGCTTATTCATTAAATTGAACGGTGAAAACTTTTCGCAAGTTAGACATTACTGACGCTTACTTTCAAGTAGAATTGGCTGAGAAATACAGAGAGCTACTGAAAATTAATACTCATCGTGGAATGTTTCAATACAACAGTTTGATATTTGGCGTCAAGACAGCTCTATCAATGTTTTACAAATCATTGACACTATCTGAGTAGGCATTGCAAGCATCGAATTTTTCCTTGACGATGGTTTAATTGTTGCTACTTCACCGGATGTACTACGTGGGCGTACGACGACCGTGCTACAACGCATCAGTGAGAATGCGTATCGACTACGTGCAGACAAAAGCCACTTTTTTTTAAAGTCAATGAAATATGTGGGATTCATTTTCAACACCATAGGTCAACTTAGTAGGCAGGTGTACACAGTGTCAGCAGGCAGTCAGGTTCAAAGCCAGTGCGCCACCGGTCACCTAGCCACAGCCTATGCATCCATGGTCACGTATACATATCAGCTTTGCTGACTCAGTCAACAGTTACCTACGTGATTGCGGTCGATGCTTTTTCAAAATGACCGGAAATATTCTCCGTGGTGCCACTGTCTACCACGTAAACACTACAGATCCTAGCAGAGATTTTCTCCAGGAACGTACTGCCAGATATGATTGTTCTGAGCAACGAGTCTCAGATTACCGCAAACCAAATTCACGATCACTACGGACAGCCAGCTATCACACACTATCGCTCTACACATTATCACTAGCAGTCCAATGGCCAGGTAGAGAGATTTGTGAATGCCTTCAAGAGCGTACTACTTAAGTGACAAGAAGAGGAGGCGCCCACAACGTCATTACAAAACTTCTTGTTCCATAATCGAACAAATTCAAATGATGCACTACCAAAGCAGAAGTCTCCAGCTAAGGCCCTCATGGGTGACACATGTGTGATAACAATACACAACTTATAGTGTCAAGCAGGACCACGCACATGCCAAGGAATTCGACAGCATATGAGGTTGATTGTCTGTGTATGCTTGCGATTACAGACCATACCACAATCCCTGGATGAAGGCTTGTGTGGTAGGTAGACGGGGCTAAGTCATGAACGAAGTAGATGTAAAGGATGGAAAACGGTCGAAATATCGAAAACAACTGTGTAAGCGAGTAGCAGCAGATTGTCACACAACAACCTAAAATCTACCACTTGAAGTCATTTTAGATACTTTCAACCTAACTCCATCGTCAGTGGACAAACAGACCAGAAGACAGTCAACATACGTGCCAGGAGACAGTCACTCAGACGACGGCGACAACGTCAAACAGTGAAAATGCAAGTGAACATCATAAACGTCCGTAACCTAAGAGGGGAGGTGTTAACGATTTGAAATATCTAATGAAAATACAAATGTATATTTTAATGAAGTTGTTTCGACGTTTGTGAGCTTCGATATAAATTGTCATTACACTTATGTGATTCGATATGTGTCAACTACATTACCTCTTACAATTCAATATCTTGTCAAGTATATTGTCTTATTTATTCATCAGTCATCTCTTTTCTGCTTTATTGATTTGGGGTTTAATCATTAGAAACTACTTGACTGAAATAACAAAACAACAAAACTTAAGATAATCCAAAAGAAAAGAAGATAGAGATTGCTTTTGGCAAATAATGTGTGAGAGTCACCTTCATGAGCAGCATATATCACATAATCAGATGATAATTATTTATTTTAAATAAAGATTTTTTTATCTTAGTATTTCACATAGTTGTTTATGGATAATGGTGAACTTGTAAAAACAATGTAAATTTGTAAATGTACTATAATGCATTCGCTCCTCACTTTCATAATTATACTCCTGATGGGCTACTAGGATATCCTCCGTCTTTTGCTTATAGCCAACGTGCTGCCATGTCGCCTAACTTAAGCTACTTAAAACATCCTATCTCTGACAACTCTAATAATTTTTTTGGGATCAGGCAGTTACTTGTCCCGTGCAATACAGCTTGCTCAGACATTAGCTCAAGCAGTCAGACTGCCGTATTAAACCACCATCTAGTTACGTCAAACACAAACGATTTAGACAGAGATCTTATTCGATTCTTCACAATTCACTCTTCATTTCTAAACTTTTTAGTAATTAACGCCCGCTCACTTCTTAATAAAATATCAACTCTAAAAACTATAGCCTTATTAGCTAAACCTTCATTAATATTTGTCACAGAAACATGGTGTTCCTCCTCAGTAACTGACTCAGAATTAGCCATTAAGGACTATGTTATATCGCGACAATAGTGGCGGCTGTCTAATATACGTAAGTGTTTGTTTTTCGTCTAGTAGAATCAATGACGAAATACTAGATAAGGTACCAGAGTCGGTCTGGATATCAGTTAATACTCAGAACTACAGTTTAATTTTTGGGTGCATATATAGAACCCCCAACACATCGACTAATGTAGATGACACCATTAATAATGCTTTAGTACATACCTCTGCCCTAAATTATAATGCGAAAGTCATCGCAGGTAACTTTAATCTTCCTAGGATAGACTGGAATGTTGGTAGAGGACTGTCATATGATGAAGAAAATCTTCTTAGTACATTAGAAATGCACTGTTGGACACAATGTGTACACAGTCCCACGAGATATAATAACATTCTTGACTTAGGTTTCTGTCATGATGTCACTCCTCTGTCACTTCAAGTTAGTAAAGAGCTCAAAACTAGTGACCACAAAATGATTCTATGTGCTCTTCCTTTTAATATTAATCTTAGTCACCCCAATAATCGTAAATTACGTAAAACTAGACAATATCGAGACTATGAAAATGTGGATTGGAATCTTCTACACGGCCTTCTAAGTTGCTGACTGGGACAATTTTTTCTTAACTAATAATCTTACAGAAGCACTAGATATATTTTATCAAATTAATGACTCGTGTTTAGATTCGATTGCACTATTAAAATAAGCAATATAATTAAGTCAAATGATTTGTACATACCACTTCATTACCGTAAAAAGCTAAGACGTTACAGAAGTGTTATTTTAAGTCAAATGACTTTTCTGCATTTGGAAATTACCATGACCTATAATCAACTAAAAGAAGTCCACAGGTTAAATGCGATTAAAGAAGAGATGTCAGCAAAAGACAGTAGCTCCAAGATACAAAACTTGGTGCGACTGTTCAATAAACGCCTCAAACCTTCTTGGAATAGTGATATTCCCTGCATTTTACGAGATGGAATACTGATAATGACCATAATACTATAGTGAACCTGTTCAGCGATTTCTTTGCTAACAGAGGTAAGCCGCTGGATGATATTGAGGTACAAATGATCAATTCGGCTACTAACTATGGAGTGTCCGTTACTTTCGCTTATGATAATATTTGTAAATCCATCAAATCCTTAGAACGTCAAGTAGTTGTGAGTAGATGGGTTGGCATCCATTTATTTCAAACTCGGGGGACCTAATATGCCATTAATTCTATTAAGACTGTTCGACCTTTCATTGACAGCAGGTACATACCCTAGCAGATGGAAAACCTCTTACATCTGCCCTCGCTTCAAATCAGGTGACAGAACAAACTTGCATAACTATAGGCCCATAAATATCACCCCAGTTATCTCTAGGATAATGGAAAAAATAGTATGTCACAAAATATCTGATCACCTACTCTCTGAGAAACTTATCTCGAATTTCCAACATGGTTTCCTCAAAACTAGGTCTTGTATGACTTGTCACTTTGAATTCTTTAATTTAATTTTTACTGAACGAAGCCTTCGGCACTTGGTGTTAGTATTGTACTTAGACATATCTAAAGCTTTTGACATGGTTAACCACAGGCTTCTTATGGGCAAACTCTCCTCTTATGGGATTAAAAATCCATTACTTTCATGGTTGAACTCTTCCTCAGTCATAGGCACCAAACTGTCAAAATTAACTCCACCCTGTCCAAGGCAGAGCCAGTTGCAAGTGGCGTTACAAGGAAGTGTCTTAGGCCCACTGCTCTTTATAGCTTATGTAAATGATATATGCAAATGCTTCAGCATGGGAAAACCCTTTCTGTACGCAGATGATCTAAAAATAGTATACTCATTCCCTCCCCATGAATTCGCACACACATCTGTAGCGTCACTGCTGAACTCAACAAGGTCGCAGTATGGTGCTCAAAATGGAAGTTAGACCTCAATGCTTCTAAGTGTGTTTGGATATGTTTTGGAGATAAGCGCCTTAATTTCGATCTCTTCATAAACGGTAGTAAGTTGTCTAGGCTACAGTCAGTAGTTGACTTAGGACTAGATACTCTTATGATCTATCTTTTACAGAACAGTCAATATGCAGACATCTAAGTCACATCGACTACTGGGTGCATAATACGTAACTTTCATAGCAATGACTCTCATATCCTACTATATAAGGTTTGTGTCCGACCCTTACTGGAATACTGCACTTTTATTCTCAGTAATGTTTCCATTAAGAATAAACTCAGACTGGAGTCTGTACAACGTCGCTTTACTCTTCGTATTCTTAGACTGATTGTACTCTGGACTATAAAACTAGGTGCATTAAATTAGGACTAGAAACTTTATGGAGGCGCCGACTCAAGTTAAACTTAATCTTCTTTTATAAGATATTGAACAATTTGGCGTTTTCATCATCATCTAGCACAATTAAGTTCGAGGAACCTTCTTGCTATAACTACGCAATTCAGCCTCGAAAGCAAAAATTTCACATTCTAAATCTGCTCTTTATATGAATTATTTTACAAATAAATTCTCGAGAATCTGGAACAATTTGCCTCAAGCCATTCGAGAAACAGATTTACTTTCTTTTTTTGTGCAACAGGTTGGTCATCTCATCAATTCTGATAGCTCATTAAAAATGTTCACCCAACTATTGTTTCTTACTCCACCAGCGAAATAATAGGGACTCTAAATGTGTAAGCACCAGTTACCTGTCATAGTCATAGGCTAGCGTTCTTCATCTTTAATCCAAATATAAACTCAAGTATAAATATTAATTCTGCCCCTTCGTTCAGTTAACGTAAGTGGCATGTCATGTCCTTCAATGCCTGTATACACATTGATTGTCTCGAATACCAGTGCTTTTGTTTTGTGTTTTCTCTGTCTTCGTCTTTCCTATATTTGTAGATTAATATGTATATGGCTATTGTGGAACCTACTGGCACAAAACTACTGACTTCTCTTCTACGCCAAGTTCCAAGTACTCTTGACCTTATCCCGCATCTGAACACGCTCAACACTCCACTCTGCAAACTCTTAACCGTTTTTTGGAATTGTAACGCAGTGGTCAAGGAGCGCGCGGTTATTATTCATATTAGCACCAGGATACAATATAATATTTGGTGTCCAATTATTGTTAAAACTTCGTGGCAGTTGATTTGATTCTCAATTCAAATCTTTATATGTATGAATGTCCTGACATTGACAATTTGTAATAATATTTGTATGTATGTAAACTTATTATTGTGACCATGCCTGTAAACTGGCATGCTCTCATGTACAAAGTGAGAATAAAACTATTATTATTATTATTATTAGGCTAAATGACAATCTATTCTAGAAGCGTTCTGTTAATTTGAATGGAGACATTGATTGAATGATGTCCAGTCTGTGTATAAAATGTGATTACATTGTAGCGGTAAATAATCCCCAAAATAAATAGTTGCATAGGCTCTCGACATTGATGCTGACCATGTTTGTTTTAGCGGACACTGCTAGTTGAAGGCGCGCGGTCACGTATCTTCACCAGATCACGATTCGAACCACCGTGGGTAGCATCTCTCTCTAGTTTGCCAGCCTAGACGTTGCTATCCCATTAAAGTTCTGTATACGCTCAAATACAGTTTCGCTTCCATCCTTTATTGCCTTCTGATTTCTCATTCGTAAGAGTGGGGTCCATTCGATAGAGGTGTCTTTGGTTATACGACAAGCGCAACTTGGTCCTATATCCGGGGAACACTTCATTGGTGAGCCCGACGTGATCTGGACACGATAATTTACTGTGAGTCCGTTCCTTTTTATAGTTTTAAACAGAGACTAAAACGATCAATAACCTAGCTTCTATTACTAATGATAAGTAACGCTTTCTTCGGCTGAATTTTCTGGGATTGATCTCCTTCCAGGAGGTCCGCTTATCGACTTAGAATACGCAGACGACATAGTCCTGTTTGGTGAAGACACTGATAAGATGCAGAGTCTTCTGGTCGCACTGAGCAACAATGCCAGGATGTTTGGGATGCGTTTCTCCCCCTCTAAGTGTAAATTGTTACTTCAGGACTGGCCTGCGTCAACCCCTGAACTAAGGATAGGGAGTGAAGAAGTTGAATGCGTTGATAACTTCACTTATCTTGGAAGTCTGATCAGCCCTAATGGGTTGGTGTCTGACGAAATTTCTGCACGAATTCGAAAGGCTCGTTTGGCTTTTGCCAACTTACGTCATCTATGGCGTAGGCGTGATATTCGTCTATCAACTAAAGGACGAGTATATTGCACAGCAGTTCGTCCTGTTCTACTTTACGGCTGTGAAACATGGCCATTAAGGGTAGAAGACACTCGTAGGTTACTAGCATTTGATCACAGATGTCTTAGAAATATATCTCGTACCTGCTGGGATCTCCGGATAACTAATAATGAGGTTAGACGAAGGGTATTAGAGAATAATGGTAAATCTGTTGATGAGGTTATGAAACTTCATCGACTGAGATGGTTGGGGCATGTGTTACGTATGTCCGAACACCGGTTACCACGTCGCTCAATGATGACTAGTATTGGGGTGGGTTGGAAAAGGGTTAGGGGCGGCCAAACCAAAACGTGGCATCAGTCGTTGAAGTCACTAACTTCTGGTCTGAGCCACATTGGTAGATGTCGACTACCTGGTTGGGGTCCGCGTGACTGCCGTACCCAGTGGTTGGAGACTCTTGGTGACATGGCTCAGAATCGATCACAATGTCGTAGGTGTATACATTCTTTGTCTTCACGTACACCTTGAGACTAAAACTACTCTACCTTTTTTCTACAAACTAATTTTTTTTCTCTCTCTCTACATATTATATCCTTATATGCAATCTTCCTTTTATATATTACTACCATTAAAGTAACTGATTCTATGAATTCGGTGATCATCTTGCTATGCTGTTGAGGTGTGGCAACTTGGACCGATGCACTTATGTTGCCTGGTCCTACGTTGTATCTGTCTGTCTGTCTGTCTGAGAGTATTTTTTTACCGCATATTTGTCACAGTAATTTTGTATTTGCATCCATTACTATTTTTATGATGTCAGACCAAACTCCTAAGCTAATTAGGATTAAGACCCCTACGCCTCCAAACTTTCAGCTCATTCCTTTCTGGGCAGATAATGTCGAAGCCTGGTTCTGCTACGCAGAAGCAGAATTCCAAAACCAATGTGTGACTGATCCACGCGTTCAATTTCTGGCGGTTGTAAGGTCACTTCCGCGTGAATTGAACAGGTACGTCACCCCCTTCTTTTTTAGTCCTGACTGCCTAGAACCGTACGAACAACTCAAAAAATCGATTCGTAAACGAGGAGATTTGTCCGACCGACAACGTCTTGATGAGTTGTTTCATACTATTGATCTTGGTAACGGTTCTGCGACCGAAATGTTATTGCGCATGAAAGAGGTAATAGGTCAACGTACTTTTGACGAAGGACTCTTCCGTCAACTATACTTATCAAAACTGCCACAACAAGTGCAAGCAGTGTTAGTAACTTTTAACAACAACCCAGTAGATGAACTAGCTTCATCTGCTGATCGAATTCTGGAGATCACCAGAACTCGCCACAATGAGGTTTATTCTGTTACAGAAAAGCCTCTAGAAACCGAAACCGAAATTACTAAATTGTGCCATACTCTTTCTCGTTTCCTTGATTTACACGAGCAACGCCGACCAAACAATCCTCGACGACGAAGTTCGTCGCGTAAAAGATCCTCATCTCGACGTCGACGAACAGAAAATCCACATTGGTGTTGGCACCACAACACCTATGGCAAGGAATCGAAGAAATGTAGAAACCCCTGTTGTTTCCCTAGCCTCAAACCTACTGCGTCGGGAAACTATCCCGCCGGCACGCGTTAGCGGCAACCGTAGCCGGTGGAAACAGCCGCCTGTTATTCATCTCTGATGTGATAACGAAGGTTCGCTACCTCGTCGATACTGGCGCAGAAGTCAGCGTCCTTCCTGCAACTTCATCTGATCGCCAACATGAAGCTGCATTTGATCTACAGGCAGCTGACGAAAAACAAATAGCCACGTATGGTAAGAAATATGTCTACTTAAACGTGGGGTTGCGAAAACCCGTTCACTGGATTTTCACTATCGCTGATGTGAAAATACCTATCATAGGCATAGACTTACTAAGCCACCACAACTTGCTTGTGGACGCTAGCAAAAAGAGGCTAGTCGACAGCAACACAAAGCTGTACGTACGTTGAACCACTGCTTCAGGTTGTAGCCTATGTCCTCTTCTCTTTAAGCATTTAATTAACCCTTATTTTCAGCCAATACTTGACAAGTATCCGGACCTGAATAAGGCGACATTGAAGTTATCATGTATAACCAGCAATGTTACACATCACATCACGACTACAGGTCAACCTGTATTCTCCAAAGCACGCAGATTAGCACCCGAAAAATTAAGGGTTGCTAAGAACGAATTCGACCATATGATTGACCTGGGAATAATCCGCCCATCCAGCAGCCCATGGTCGTCTCCATTACATATGGTCCCGAAGAAAGACAGCAATGATTGGCGTCCTACCGGTGATTATCGACGTCTTAACGCACAAACTACTCCAGATCGCTACCCTTTACCTCACATCCACGACCTCACGGCCACGTTAAAGGGAATGAAAGTATTCTCAAAAATTGATCTCGTAAAAGCCTACAATCAAATACCGATGGCAGAAAATGACATCCCGAAAACGGCTATTGTAACCCCGTTCGGTCTTTACGAATTCCTTCGAATGCCCTTCGGCTTGAGGAATGCAGCACAAACGTTTCAACGTTTCATTGACGACGTGTTTCGCGGGCTAGACTATGTCCATGCATATGTCGACGACTGCTTGATAGCAAGCCCAGACAAGGAAACACACATGAAACATTTGGACACAGCTTTTCAAAGACTGCAGCAATACGGAATTACTATTAATATACCAAAATGTCAAATCGGAACAACTTCATTGGACTTCCTGGGGCATACCATTGATGCTAATGGTATACAGCCTCAAGAACACAAGGTGGCGGCAATTCTGGAGTATCCGGAACCAACAAACATTAAACAGTTACGAGCTTTCAACGGGTTGGTAAGTTTTTACAGACGATTTATCCCCAACTGTGCATCTATAGTGAAACCACTAACAGATCAACTTCGTGGGAACAAAAAGGCGGTCACAATGGATTCAGAATCAAAGAAAGCCTTCGTTGCAATTAAAGAGGCAATAGCCAAAGTAACTATGCTAGCACACTACAATACTGAGGCTCCCGTCAGCATTGCGGTCGACGCTTCTGACTCAGCGATTGGCGCAGTTCTGCAACAATGGACTAACCAAGCTTGGCAGCCTTTAGCATTTTTCTCAAGACGATTAAACGACACCGAATCAAGATACAGTACTTTTGGATGTGAACTTCTAGCTATGTACTGTGCTGTACGTCATTTTCAACATTCCATCGAAGGCCGGGAATTCGCAATATTCACCGACCATAAACCACTGACGTTTTCGATGAAATCATCTACAGATAAGTACTCTCCAAGAGAGTCGCGTCATCTTGACTATATCTCCGAATTCTCTACGGACATACGACATATATCGGGAGCTAACAATGTAGTTGCTGATGCCTTATCGAGAATACATTACTTGAATCGTATCCAAGGAATCGACCTTGTTAAACTAGCCCAACTTCAAAGTGAAGATATCGACTTTCATCACAAGTTAGCTGCAACAACGCTCCAACTCCAAACCAAAACGATTAGAAAAGGTAAGAACACTTTAATTTGTGATTCTTCTACAGGTATAGCCCGTCCAGTCGTCCCCAGGAGTTATCGACGAGTTATCTTCGACACATTGCACAACCTTTCTCATCCGCGAATTCGTGCTACACGTAAACTGATTACCGATAGATTCTGCTGGCCAAAAATGAATAAGGATATTAAAGAATGGGCACGCACCTGCATATCCTGCCAAAAGAACAAGGTAATCCAACATAACAAACGCCCCCTAGGCACTTTCTCAACCCCTGACGCTCGATTCGATCACGTCCACCTTGATTTGGTAGGACCTCTACCAGAATCAAATGGATTTTCTTATCTTCTGACATGCATGGACCGATTTACACGCTGGCCAGAAGCGATTCCACTTAAAGACATCACTAGTGAAACGATTGCTCGCGCTTTCGTCGAACGATGGGTAGCCAACTTTGGTTGTCCATCTATAATAACGACAGACCGTGGACGTCAGTTTGAATCTGGATTGTTCCACGCTCTGACCAAACTTCTTGGAACTACACGTTTCAGGACGACCGCCTACCACCCACAATCTAATGGTTTGGTAGAAAGATTCCATCGACAACTGAAAGCATCACTTTCAGCAACAAACATCCCTCAGTGGACCGACGCCTTACCACTAGTTTTACTCGGGATTCGCAGCACTGTAAAGGAAGATGTTGGATGTAGTGTCGCCGAATTAGTCTACGGAACGACTCTTCGACTACCAGGTGAGTTTGTGGAAACCGCTTCCACTTCGGCAAACCTGGATATGAACTCTTACGTGAATCGGCTTACAAATGCTATGCGTTCAGTTAAGCCAGTTCAAACTAGACAACAATCGACAGACATCTTTATCCAACCTGCCTTAAAATATAGTACACACGTTTTCGTACGTCGTGATGCCGTACGCCGACCTCTCGACGCAACCTACGAAGGGCCATACAAGGTCCTGAAACGTGAAACAAAGTACTATACGATTGACAAGAATGGCCACGAGGATAACGTCAGCATTGACCGCCTCAAAGCAGCCTACCTAGAAGGTACACCTTTTAGTCTCGAATTCGCTGCAACACCTGGAAAACGTAGCACGAACGAAGTCATTACGCCTCAAGCAATAACTAACACGCAAGTAGAAGCATCAAAGAGCCTTGTAACGCCGAAAGCTACGCGTTCTGGTAGAAAAGTTCGATTTCCAGAAAACCTAAACGAATACTATGTTTACTGATTTCCTCCCACTACCCACGTACGTATTACAATTTTCTTGTTGTCTTAAATAATAACAAAAAAAATAAAAATCGATAAACCCATTATTATTATTTATGCATTTTTTTTTCTACAAAAACTAATAATAATAATTCTGTGTGCACTTTATGAAATTTTGTGTCAAAAAAAAAACTTTTCATTATTTGTTGTCGGTATTCAACACGTTTTTTTATAGACGCATCGAGTTAACAATTATTTTTTTTTGTACACACAACGCACAGATTTAAATTTTATTTTTTCTTTTTGACTTCCAGGCCGTCTGGAAACAAACAGAAGAACGTAGGAAGAAACAAGAATTTTATTTTATGTACAATTATTTTATGCAACGACACCTTAGTGTAGGTACAGACGTCCAGAAGCTGCACAACATCGCAAGCTATCGAAGGAACGTTTACCAATGTCTGACGCATTGGGTTTTATCCTTTGGCTGGCACGTCTTAAGGTCCTCACGAACCCATTTGGAGGGGGAGTGAGCTGTAGCGGTAAATAATCCCCAAAATAAATAGTTGCATAGGCTCTCGACATTGATGCTGACCATGTTTGTTTTAGCGGACACTGCTAGTTGAAGGCGCGCGGTCACGTATCTTCACCAGATCACGATTCGAACCACCGTGGGTAGCATCTCTCTCTAGTTTGCCAGCCTAGACGTTGCTATCCCATTAAAGTTCTGTATACGCTCAAATACAGTTTCGCTTCCATCCTTTATTGCCTTCTGATTTCTCATTCGTAAGAGTGGGGTCCATTCGATAGAGGTGTCTTTGGTTATACGACAAGCGCAACTTGGTCCTATATCCGGGGAACACTTTAACATCATCAAGATATTTTGAATGATTTGTAACAGTGAAAAAAGCATAAAGGAAATCTTTACTGAGAAATGCTTAACATTATGCCTTATTATTATTAATATGCCTGATATCTCATGGTTTTCCGCCAAGGCACCTAAGCGCTATGACTTACTTATGGAAAGTCTAGAGCTTGGTGGCCGGTCGCAGTATGTCCGTAGCCCTACCAGATACAAAAACACTTTGGACTTAGTTTTCACACATGAACTCACCCCATGTACCGTCCATACAGGGTAACAATTCCCAGGTAGTGACCACAAAATCGTCATGTGCAACTTCAACTTAGGAACTACAATGTATAAATGGCCTGTTACAATACCCAGCAGACCCCTCCACAAGATAAACTGGACGAGCTTCATGGCTTACTTCAGACGCCTTGACTGGAACAACTGTTTCATGGAAGATGATGCTGATAAGCTGACTGATATACTCTACTACAACAATTGCAATACGCTTGACATAGTTGTACCCATAAGATATACTAAACCCGAAATTCCAAAATGCACGCTTATCACCACTACTGCACGAAGAAGCCTACGTAGACATGCATCTAAATTCTACAAGTTTAAAGGTTTTTCTTCCCTTATAAGTATGATAGAAATATATTAAGGCTAAGGCGGATCGTATACAGATGGAAATCGCACTAGAAAAACAGGCTACTATACAAAATTACCCTAAAAGACTTCTCAAGACCCTCCGGAACAAAATCAGTAGCACTAAGACAAAGGGTGGAAACCTGTTTATCTGTGGCGATAAAATATATGATGACCCTTGCCATATAGCTGATTTATTCGACGAGCACTTTACCACTACACATACCACTGAAAACCGCATAGATGGGAGCGAACCTATTACGCCACTACCATGCGAAATAAGGGAGATAACTTTCACTATAGAAAATATTACGAAGGCCATCACTATGCTAAAGCACTCAAACGCCTTGGGCCCTGATGGTATGCCAGCCAATGTACTCAAATATGGTGATGCTGACTTCCACCTGGCACTTCTTAAACTATTTACAATATCACTCTCCACTGCATGCTGCCCTACCCTATGGAAAACTACATGAGTCATTCCTAAGTTTAAATCCGGCCCTGTAGGAAATATAGAGAACTACCGACCTATTAACCTAACCTCTGTTGTATCAAGAGTAATGGAAAAAATAATCAAGGTGGAATTACTCCGTTATCTACTTAAGAACGAACTGCTCTCCCCCTCCCAACATGAATTCTTAAAAACTAGGTCTTGTGACACATGCATGCTAGACTATCTAGATGACATAACTACGCATCGAGACAAAAGACTCCTAGTATCCGCTTCACTTCTCGACTTTAGTAAAGCCTTCGACAAAGTCCCGCATAAACGACTAGTCATTAAGCTAAAGTCATACGGGGTCAAAGACCCACTTCACTCATGGTTTGCATCTTTCCTAGAAGGAAGACAGCAAACAGTAAAGTATAATAATAGCCTCTCATTACCTAAACCAATTACTAGCGGCGTAATACAAGGAAGTGTACTGGGTCCTTTATTGTTCATCATTTACATAAATGACATAATTAACGTTATAAAACATGGTCGGCCGTATTTATATGCGGATGATCTCAAGATAGTATATAGCTATACACCGGATGTTTTAGAAGACATGACTCTAATTCAAAAGGACCTCGATAGACTAACTGCCTGGAGCCAAAAATGGCAACTACCACTTAACCATAGTAAATGTGGAATCATGCACATAGGAAACTATAACCCGCAGTTCACGTTTCATCTAAATGGGTCTAAAGTCCAAATACTCCAATCAACAAGCGACTTGGGCATCAAATACTCAGGTAACTTGAAGTTCACAGAGCACGCCTCCTCTATAGTCTCGAAAACTAGAAAATTAACAGGCTTCCTTCTTAGAAACTTCTTCAAAAGGGAGGCTAAACTTTGTTTAAGATATGTGTAAGACCTATACTCGAGTACTGCTCATTTATCTTCTCGAGCATGAATAACATGGATAGGACACGTATAGAAAGCGTACAATGAAGTTTTACACGTCGAATTCTAGGAAATAACAGCAACATGAACTACACGACTAGATGTAAAACACTCTCCTTAGAACCGTTGAGTCATCGCCGACTACGACATAAATTAATATTTTTCTATAAAATTATCACCGGAATATCATTCTCAGCCTTCTCTCCCAACGGAACCAAACGCCTAGATACGATCTTCGAAACTACGAGGCAACATTACTTATCAATAAATACCAAGCACAACAACGCTGTAAGTTCTTTATCGTACTCTACAGCAAACTCTGGAATAAGCTACCACAAAATATTCGCACTACTGACTCTATCCTAAGGTTCAAACGACTGATCACCACATACCTAGAATCTATAGACTTATACAAATTCGTTGATGACTTACCACTTAATGTTGATTCAACCAGCAATGGCTTGTTAAGGCTCTAAAACTACAAACACTACATAGGTGACCAAAAAAAGCGATGAAAAAGAAATCTGGTTTAATATTGATTATTTTGCTCCCACTAATTAAAAATTCGTTTATATTCTTTCTATTTCATATATATCACTGTCGACCCGAGTTTGTGATCTGCTCTCCTATGGAATTGGTCTTCTTTAAGCAACTTACTCCAAACGATTGTTAAGAACGAAATACACGCATCAATAACTCACCGTTCTAGACCAACCCACATAAATTAGCTCTTTCAACATAATATCAAAAACTCAGTCCTTTCCCGTTTCTGTGTAGTCGCTATGAGCCATTCTGCCTACCCACAGCCATTTTCTGCGATTACAGCACCACAGTCGAAAAACGCGCGAACGCATGCTGAAAGTGTTTTACAATACATAACACATCTTTAACTCCTTAACACTGTAAAATCTGCACCTTGTTGCACTTGAATTTGTAAATAATAATTGATGTCTTCATATAGCATGATTTTCATTAAAATGACTCTATAAATTCCCTGATAAAAACAATCTATATCATTCTGATCATGCCTGTAAACTGGTATGCTCTTATGTACAAAATGCTACCTGAGAATAAACTATTATTATTATTATTAGGTATGAAGCAATCGATATTCTTATAAATGGTCATCTGACTTGTAATGCATGACATTAGAGGATATCACAGTGTTTGATTAACTTCTACAACTCTTTGCTTCATACTTACAAGAATATAACTTATGCAAGATGAGTGAATTTAAACAGTTGAAATTAAATAAGAAACATAATCTAAGTGTGTGTTGCGTTTTTGTATGAACAACTAGAACTAATGAAGATTTTACAAGCGTGAAATCTAATTGTGAAACCTCCTTGACTGTTCCTGTTCCCAATTCTACGCTTTCTGTAAATGAAATTACTAATAGTATTACTGAAATCAATTGTGATCCAGAAGCTAATGTTACTTTTGATACATGGTTCCGGAGGTATGAAGATCTGTTTATGTATGATTTAGCTTGTCAGGATGATGCATGAAATGTTCGCCTACTACTGAGAAAGTTCCGTGCAGCTGAACTTGACAAGTACTGCAACTTAATTTCACCCCACGAAATCCTCGTAGCATGACATTTTCTGAAACCTGCTCAACTCTCAGCTAACATATTGTGATAATTCTTCTCTGTTAAATATTAGATTAGATTAGATTAAAAGATCTATCAGTAAACCAATTTAAGTCGTTATTACTAATCTGCAGCCTACAGTCAGAAGAACTTGTTGGTATTTAAACGCGCTTGCAACATCGTCTTGATCAAGAACAAACATTGTCTGTCAATGACATTGCCGAAGAATATCAACGACTGACCAACATAAAGCATGATACAACACTTGTTCAGTCTGGTGGTAATGGTGACATTGAAGTTCTCGCGGTTTGTCAAAAACCTATTTCTCATCAATTCACCTCAGCAACCGCTGCATCCAACTGTGAAATATCAGTCAATAATAAAAAAATTACTCCTCCATCCACATGCTGGAACTGTAGTGCATGGCATTTTGCCAAGTTCTGTACATTTAAGAATTATAGCTGCAGAAATCGCAACATGCTGGGACACAAAGAAACTTCTTGCAGGCAAAAAGACACACGCACTCGGTCACGTTCTAAAAGAAGATTCCGTTCACCCAGTAATCCGACTGAGTCACTTTAAGTATCCACCGCGAATCACGCTCACCAGAGACCAGCCAGAAAGTATGTTACTGTTCAGATAAATAATAATGCGGTAAGTCTTCAACTTGACACAGCCTCTGATATTACTATTATTTCTAGAAAAACATGGATTGAGATTAGGAACATTGTACTATGCTCTACAGAACAGCTCGCCATAAGTGCAGCAGGCGATCTTATGGAGATTATCGTCAAATTTTCATGCTCAGTGACATTCAATGATATAACCATGGATGAAGTATGTTATTCGGTTAACAACAATGTCAACTTGTTGGGTTTAGATTGGTTTGCTGATGTGAAACTAAGTAATGTTCCACTAAGCAACGTTCGCCACTGCATCGTAGGAATGAATGACGAGAAACATTTCACAAAAATTCTTAAGGAATTCGACAAGGTATTTACAAAAGTATTAGGATGTTGTACCACAATGAAAGTCTCTCTTCGCTTGACACCAATTGCTTCCCCAGTCTTCTGTCCCAAAATACAAGTCCCATATGATACGCTACCAGAAGTCGACGCGGAACTTCAACGCTAAGGAAAGCACGGTGTAGTTGTTTTGCCAAACTAGATCTGGCAGATGCTCATTTGCAGGTTGTAGTTAAACCAGCGTTTCGTGAATTGTATCATTTGAGACATGACGTTCATGAGGGTATGCTGTGTTACAACAACTGATTTGTACCTGTTTGGATTAGATCTAATCGACCAGCTGCATTGAACTGAAGTACCGTTAAGCATTTTTTTGTCGACTGATGTGACAAATCCCTGATCCAGAAAACTACACGACGAAAATACCGGCAGAGTTTTCGACGATCTTTAAATCTTGTTTGGTTTGTTGCATCACAATGAAAGCAACCATTTGATTACAGAACTCGATTAAACCTGTCTTGCATCCTAAGCGACCAGTGTCATATGCAGCATTATTCGAAAATGATGAAGATCTCAATCGCCTACAACAACAAAAGGTTATCACGCCTGTTTCTTTTTCCGCTTGTGCAGAACCGATCGTGGTTATCAAGAAAGCGAGCGGCACATTACGCATATGCGCAGACTTTTACACAGGCCTTAACGCAGCATTTAACAATATGATTATCCACTACCAGTTTCTGCAGGCTTATTCATTAAATTGAACGGTGAAAACTTTTCGCAAGTTAGACATTACTGACGCTTACTTTCAAGTAGAATTGGCTGAGAAATACAGAGAGCTACTGAAAATTAATACTCATCGTGGAATGTTTCAATACAACAGTTTGATATTTGGCGTCAAGACAGCTCTATCAATGTTTTACAAATCATTGACACTATCTGAGTAGGCATTGCAAGCATCGAATTTTTCCTTGACGATGGTTTAATTGTTGCTACTTCACCGGATGTACTACGTGGGCGTACGACGACCGTGCTACAACGCATCAGTGAGAATGCGTATCGACTACGTGCAGACAAAAGCCACTTTTTTTTAAAGTCAATGAAATATGTGGGATTCATTTTCAACACCATAGGTCAACTTAGTAGGCAGGTGTACACAGTGTCAGCAGGCAGTCAGGTTCAAAGCCAGTGCGCCACCGGTCACCTAGCCACAGCCTATGCATCCATGGTCACGTATACATATCAGCTTTGCTGACTCAGTCAACAGTTACCTACGTGATTGCGGTCGATGCTTTTTCAAAATGACCGGAAATATTCTCCGTGGTGCCACTGTCTACCACGTAAACACTACAGATCCTAGCAGAGATTTTCTCCAGGAACGTACTGCCAGATATGATTGTTCTGAGCAACGAGTCTCAGATTACCGCAAACCAAATTCACGATCACTACGGACAGCCAGCTATCACACACTATCGCTCTACACATTATCACTAGCAGTCCAATGGCCAGGTAGAGAGATTTGTGAATGCCTTCAAGAGCGTACTACTTAAGTGACAAGAAGAGGAGGCGCCCACAACGTCATTACAAAACTTCTTGTTCCATAATCGAACAAATTCAAATGATGCACTACCAAAGCAGAAGTCTCCAGCTAAGGCCCTCATGGGTGACACATGTGTGATAACAATACACAACTTGATAGTGTCAAGCAGGACCACACGCACAATGCCAAGGAATTCGACAGCATATGAGGTTGATTGTCTGGTGTATGCTTGCGATTACAGACCATACCACAATCCCTGGATGAAGGCTTGTGTGGTAGGTAGACGGGGCTAAGTCATGAACGAAGTAGATGTAAAGGATGGAAAACGGTCGAAATATCGAAAACAACTGTGTAAGCGAGTAGCAGCAAATTGTCACACAACAACCTAAAATCTACCACTTGAAGTCATTTTAGATACTTTCAACCTAACTCCATCGTCAGTGGACAAAACAGACCAGAAGACAGTCAACATACGTGCCAGGAGACAGTCACTCAGACGACGGCGACAACGTCAAACAGTGAAAATGCAAGTGAACATTAGAAACGTCCGTAACTTAAGAGGGGAGGTGCAAGCGATTCGAAATGGCTTATAAAAATACAATTGTTTATTTATTGAAGTTTTGTCAACGTTTGTAATCTTCATTATGAACTGTCATTGCACTAATAAGATTTAATATAAATCCACTACGTTTCATCTTACAATTCAATATCTTGTCAAATATATTGTCTTATCTATTCGTCAGTGTCATCTTATTTGTGCTTTATTATTGCTCAGGGATTTATTCATTAGAAACTACTTGACTAAAATAACAAAACAACAAAACTTCAGATAATCCAAAATCTCATTTATATTTCTATCAAACATAAAGTAGAAGAAGAAAAACAACTACAACAGGCATCTACATTATGTAATACTCAGTTGATTTGGTTGTCAATTGTTAGTTCGAACTCGCAGTTAAACCACACTGGCCTATTCAAGTAATTCAATCGGTTTCCAACGATTGACTAATCGAACTAATCCATAACCGAGATATGTGAATACAGTAACGAGTAACCAAGTTAACAAATACACCATATAACGATAACCAGTATTGATTGTGTCCAATTTCGGATATGGACTGAAACCATAGGCAACAATTGATACTTCCATGCTGTGGAAAAGGAGACACAAGATATTATTTCAAAATGCAAACATGCGCTAACACACAGTGATTCATGAATACACACTTTCCCAGTTCAAAATGAGTTCTACCGATTAGTAGATAAGTCATTGTCAACATTTACAGACTGTGAAGTTAGTTGACGACCTACATGGGAATTGCAAATACACCATGTAGGGAGGTATCAACTAGCTTGAGACCTGAGTGAAACATGATAATCTGCCAACTTCCTTCAACTAGACAACGAATCAGACATTGACAACGCTGCATGTCGTCATTTGATTAATCGACATTTCATTGTTGTAAATTTGTTCACCTGAAGGGTATATCACAGAATTCAACTGATTTTCAAAAGAATATTCAATAGATACAATAGACACTAAACATCGTTTACATTGATGAAGTTGTCGTGAAAACAATTGACTTACTAAAAATTGTAGAATAACATCATTATGTAACAGACAAGAAGTGATCTTCGTAGGGAAGCCAATCTAGGTTGACATACGAATGCTTCGAGTAGAATGACAAATGGTGGTATTGTATGCTTTTGTTAATAGAGTCAAAGAAAAACAATATTTAAAACGTGTAGTGTCATTTCAAGCCAATCTGAATCGAACAATTTACATATGTACGTAGTTTGCAGATAAACAATAGTATACCCACCTTGAATGTGTCGATTTAAATCGCATCAATGATGCCTATATTAAGTGCTGATGGATATTATCTGATGCATGAAAATAGTTGTTTAATGTCAATATTAACGGTGATCAAAATAAGTTGTTGTGGAGACTTCTGTTATTGACACTGATCATATTAGTCTTAGTGATGATGACGAACAGAAATCGTACAGCCAAATGTCATCATCAAATGACGACACAACGCACCATGGAAAGCATCTGTTACCATAGTCGATATGCAAAAATGTTACACTTTTGTTTATGTTCTACTTATGATCAAATGTTTTTTTCTGTTAGCCGTCTTGTGTTTTCTGCACTATCAGTGTATGTTGATTTAATTATCAGGACCTAATGTGGATGTACGATAATCGAAAGTTGGTTGTATACAATAAACATTGCACATATCACAGTCATTACACTTGCTTATAACTCTTGACCTAAGAGAATAATTAATACAACTAGTAAGTGACAGACATTAAGACTTGTAAACCACCACAATTTCATAACATTGAGCGAATCAAGCATTCACGACAATACAGTTCGATCAAATTCATCAAATAGTTTGAATGAACTTGATGATTCAAACAGCACCATGTTAGATTCACTTAGTCATTGTACAACGTTGACTGGATGCGATAAGTTACTTATTGGTAAATGAGTGAATATAAACCATGGAATTCAATGATATTAAGATTAAAACAGTTAGTATATGTTGTCATAGTGAACAACTGAATTTAACAGTAATCAATATGAAACCTACACATAGATGATTGAACCATAACGGCATACTCTTCAATTCTTTATTGTCAGTAACCACAGTTGAATCAATCACGAGTACAATATAAAAAAGACTACATATAACCTATACGTTGATATGAGAAATTAGAATTCAACACAAATCACTAACCCCAGCATATGTAAATACCAGTACATAGAAATAACTATGTATTGTATATTGTTTACATAATTGTAATGGAGTCGATGCTATGAAGTATCCTTGTATCAGTATCTATATTATGAATAAAGATTAAGGAAAGAAAAATACGGCATTCCATATTACATAACATGATCATATCAACTTACCATTGTAATAAATGTAATATATTTACATAGTATCAATAAATTGATAATATTCAATTGTTCACCTGGATACAAATACAAGTAACCATAGTATGTGATAGTAAGAAATATTGACAACACAATTGAATGATAGATGATTCCAAGTATCCTTTTCATTGTATATTCTTGACGCATATTTCAGATAGAATGGCTGTTTGTTTATTTAAGCTCAAGTCAATTTATTCTACAATTTATTAAGTAGATACATATAGAAAATAGAGGGAGAGAGAGAGAGAATGGCAAGAAATGTGTGAGAGTTACCTTAATGAGCAGCATATACCATATACAAATATAATTAGATGATAATGAATTATTTTAAAAAATCAAAAAATGTTCTTTACAAGTATTTCACCTAGTTGTTTATAGATAATGGTAGCCTGGATTACAATGGACAGACCACGCATTGCGCTAACTACGCAGAATGTGTGCACGGTATGTGGTTACATTTTATGCATGTAAGGACGATTGAAGTGTGTTGTATCGTTTGGAGACATGTTGTTCATGGGGATATGCTGTGTTACAACAACTGATTTGTACCTGTTTGGATTAGATCGAATCGATCAACTGCATTGAGCTGACGTCCCGTTAAGTACTGTAAGCCGACTGGTGCGACAAATCCCTGATACAGAAAACTACACGACGAAAATGCTAGCAGAGTTTTCGACGATCTTTCAACCTGATTCGGGTTGTTGCACAACAATAAATGCAATCCTTTGACTAAAGAAATTGATTTAACCTGTCTTGCATCCTAAGCGACCAGTGTCATATGCAGCATCATTCAAAGTTGATGGAGATCTCAATCGCCTACAACAACAAGGGTTTATCACGCCTTTTTCTTATTCTGCTTGTGCAGAACCGATCGCGGTTATCAAGAAAGCAAACCGCGCATTATGCATATGCGTAGACTTCTAAACAGGTCTTAACGCATCCCTTCAACATCATCATTATCCACTACCAGTTCATGCAAATATAGTCATTTTACTAAACGGTGAGTAATTTTTCGCAAGCTCGACATTACTGACGCTTACTTGCTGAGAAATGCAGAAAGCTACTGAGAATTAATACTCATCGTGGAATGTTTCAATACAACAGTTCGATATTCGGCGTGAAGACAGCTCTCTCAGTGTTTTAGCAACTCATGGACTCTATCTGAGTATGCAATGCACGCATCGCTTTTTATCAAGACGATGTCCTAATAGTTGCAACTTCACCGAACGTACTACGTGAGCGTACGACGACCGCGCTACAACGCATCAGTGAGAATGCGTATCGACTACGTGCAGACAAATGCCAATTTTACTTAATGTGTAAATGCAAGTGAACATATGAAACGTTTGTTACTGATGAAGGGAGGTTCAAGCGATTTGCAATACTTAATAGAGATACAATTGTTTATTTTATAAAGACAATTTTACTTGAAGTCAATGAAATATGTCGGATTCCTTCCCAACGCAATAGGTCAACTTAGTAGGCAGGTGCACACAGTGTCAGCAGGCAGCGAAGTTCAAAGTCAGTGCGCCAACAATTACCTAGCAACAGCCTACGCATCCATGGTCACGAAAACATATCAACTTTGCTGACTCAGTCAACAGCGTAACCTACGTGATTGCGGTCGATGCCTTTTCAAAATGACCGGAAATATTCTCCGTGGTGCCACTGTCTACCACGAAAACACTACAGATCCTAGCAGAGATTTTCTGCAGAAACGTCCTTACGGATTTGATTGTTCTACAAACGAGTCGCATATTACCGCCAACCAATTTCAAGATCACTGCTGACGGCCAGCCATCACACACTATTGCTCTACACATTATCACCTGCAGTCCAATGGCCAGGTAGAGAGATTTGTGAATGCCTTCAAGAGCGTACTACTTAAGTGACAAGAAGAGGAGGCGCCCACAACGTCATTACAAAACTTCTTGTTCCATAATCGAACAAATTCAAATGATGCACTACCAAAGCAGAAGTCTCCAGCTAAGGCCCTCATGGGTGACACATGTGTGATAACAATACACAACTTGATAGTGTCAAGCAGGACCACACGCACAATGCCAAGGAATTCGACAGCATATGAGGTTGATTGTCTGGTGTATGCTTGCGATTACAGACCATACCACAATCCCTGGATGAAGGCTTGTGTGGTAGGTAGACGGGGCTAAGTCATGAACGAAGTAGATGTAAAGGATGGAAAACGGTCGAAATATCGAAAACAACTGTGTAAGCGAGTAGCAGCAGATTGTCACACAACAACCTAAAATCTACCACTTGAAGTCATTTTAGATACTTTCAACCTAACTCCATCGTCAGTGGACAAAACAGACCAGAAGACAGTCAACATACGTGCCAGGAGACAGTCACTCAGACGACGGCGACAACGTTAAACAGTGAAAATGCAAGTGAACATCAGCAACGTCCGTAACTTAAGAGGGGAGGTGTAGGCGATTCGAAATGCCTCTAAAATGTACGATAATATATTCAATGAATTCGTTTAAACTTTTGTAATCTTCAATATAATCTGTCATTACACTAATGTGAGTTGATATAAATCAACTACATTACATCCTACTATTCAATATCGTGTCAAATATATTGTCTTATATATTCATCAGTGTCATCTTTTTTCTGCTTTATTATTGATTTGGGGTTCAATCATTAGAATCTACTGGACTGAAACAACAAAACAACAAAACTTTATGAGATCCAAAAAACTGAAATTAAGAGATTGATTTTCACAAATAATGTGTAAGAGTAACCTTTATAAGCAGAATATACCACATAATTAAATTGAAATTATTTTTTTTAAATAAAGATTTTTTTATCTTAGTATTTCACCTAGTTGTTTATAGATAATGGTGAACTAGTAAAATCAATGTAGATTTGTAAATGCACTACAATGTATTTTAATGCTAAATGACAATACATTCTAGAAGGCTTCTGTTAATTTAAATTGAGACATTAATTGAATGATGTCCAATCTGTATACAAAATGTGATCACATCATCAAGATATTTAGAATGATTTGTGAAAGTGAGAAAAGCATAAAGGAAATCCTTACTGAGAAATGCCTAACATTAGTTACAAAGCAATCGATATTCTTATAAATGGTCATCTGACTTGTAATGCATGACATTAGAGGATATCACAGTGGTTGAATAAATTCTACAAATCTTTGCTTCATACTTACAAGAATATAACTTATGCAAGATGAGTGAATTTAAACAGTTGAAATTAAATAAAAAAAACATAAATTTAGTGTGTGTTATAGAATCTCCTCGTTAGTTTGATATGGGCTGAAATCAATCAGTCTCTGTTGACATATATGTAACCAATGTACCTGTATCAAACTGTCCATGATTATGTTCGGACTCGCAGTCAAAATGTTTCTCGTTCAATAACAATTCACTCATCACTGAATCCTGACAGTCATAGGGAAGTTTGCTAATCACATACAAATTACATGTACATGTCAGTTGTACAGGTGTTGATGTCTGGTGTAATTATAGTAGTTGTGAACGTGATGTCATTAAACACGAAATCAACTGAATTCCATTGCACGTGTGCACACATTATAAATTGCAGTTTAGAGTTGCCGTTATTTAGCGTATAGCAGTGGGCGTGTTATTGCGACATAACAATTGGCGACGGGTGATGGTGACTGTGAATTCTAACAAGATTGATATGTTGTTGTATGAACAACTGAAACTAATGAAGCCTCTCACAAGCCTGATATCTAATCGTTAAACTTCCTCGACTGTTCCTATTCCCAATTCTACACTTTCTGTTGATGGTATTACTAATAGTACAACTGAACTTTATTATGATACAAAAGCTAATGTTACTTTTGATACATGGTTCCGGAGGTATGAAAATCTGTTTATGTATGATTTAGCTTGTCAGGATGATGCATGGAATGTTCGCCTACTACTGAGAAAGCACGATTCAGCAGAAATTTACAAGTACTGCAACCTAATTTTACCCCACGAAATCCTCGTGACAGAACATTCTCTGAAACCTGCTCAACTCTCACCCAACATTATGGTGATCATTCTTCTCTGTTCAATATTAGATTAGATTAGATTGAAAGATCTATCAGTAAACCAATTTGAATCGTATTACTCATCTGCAGCCTACAGTCAGAAGAACTTGTTGGTATTTGAACGCGCTTTCAACATCGTCTTGATCAAGAACAAACATTATCTGTCAATGACATTGCCGAAGAATATCAACGACTGACCAACATAAAGCATGATAAAATACTTGTCAAATCTGGTGGTATTGGTGACACTGCTTCAAATTATTGTGACATACCAGCCAATAATAAGAAACTTACTCCTCCATGCACATGCTGGAACTGTAGTGCATGGCATTTTGTCAAGTTCTGTCCACTAAAAAACTATCCCTACGGAAAATGCAGCAGCTGGGACACAAAGAAACTTCTTGCAGGCAGAAAGACATACGCACTCGGTCACGTTCTAAAAGAAGATTCCGTTCACCAAATAAACCGACTAAGTCACTTTAAGTATCCACCGCGAATCACGCTCACCAGAGACCAGCCAGAAAGTATGTTACTGTTCAGATAAATAATAATGCGGTAAGTCTTCAACTTGACACAGCCTCTGATATTACTATTATTTCTAGAAAAACATGGATTGAGATTAGGAACATTGTACTATGCTCTACAGAACAGCTCGCCATAAGTGCAGCAGGCGATCGTATGGAGGTTATCGGCAAAATTGTATGCTTGTGACATTCAATGATATAACCATGGATGAAGTATGTTATTCGGTTAACAACAATGTCAACTTGTTGGGTTTAGATTGGTTTGCTGATGTGAAACTAAGTGATGTTCCACTAAGCACCGTTCGCCACTGCATCGTAGGAATGAAAGACGAGAAACATTTCACAAAAATTCTGAAGGAATTCAACAATGAAAGTCTCTCTTTTCTTGACACCGATTGCTTCCCCAGTATTTTGTCCCAAAATACAAGTCCCATATGCTTCGCTACCAGAAGTCGACGTGAAACTTTGACGCTTAGAGAAGCAAGGTGTTCATATACCAGTATCATTCTTGACCTTGGCAGCCCCAATAGTCGTTGTAAATAAACCTAACGCTGAAAAAAGTTTCATTCATGCTGTTAGTGCACTTCCCATAACCACTCAGCAAGTTGCTTAATTCACAAGAAGAGACAAAACGATTCAACAAACAATCTATTATGTGCAGCACAAATAGCCACGTTCCTCATATGCAGAACTAAGACAGCTATATCAACGTCGACAAGCTCTGTGCTTAATAGAAAGTTGCCTTATGTTCGGGGATTGAGTGGTGATACCATGTGGGTTACGTCAAGTATTACTCAAACAGTTTCACGCAAGACATCCTTGAACAACCCGAAAAATATCAGTGGCACGGAGCTATGCATACTGGCCAAAGATGGACGCACAAATTGAAGACGCGGAGCGGATGTATGACTGCTGTCAGCTAACATCGAAAAACCAAACGAAGTTTGAACCAGTAAGCTGACCAGATCGTGTATAACCATGTAGCAGAGTGCATTAAGATTTTTCTGCACCCCTGTCAGAAGTCACCTACTTGGTGTTAGTAGACGCATATTCAGAATGGCCAGTGATATATCCAGTAGTTTCTCTAAATACGCAGAAAACACTGGAAATATTTAGGAAGATATCCACGTACCATCTGCAATCAAATGGACGAGCAAATCAGTTCGTGGATACTTTCTAAAGACCTCTTCTATAAGCAAAGGGGTAGTGCACCCTAGCAGAAACCATCCAGCGTTTCCTACTTGTATACAAAAGTACCCTTACAGCAATTTATTCATAAATGTGATTTCACATTAGAAGAATTCATTTGCATCCGATGTGAATACCACTGAATGGTATTTCTAATGACAATTGGAACACATCTATTAGTACCTATACATATTTTGAATTGAATTGATATGGTTTATTGAGATTGGCATTTCAGTTGACTGAATACGTCAGAGATTGATGTTGGTAGTTAGGTGTTCATTAACTTGATGCTGTCGATGCGTAATCTTGAGTAGAAATTCGTAGGAGTCCAATACTAGGACAGAATTACTGTCCATTTCTTCTTGGTTTTTCGATAATACGTTGCAAATATCAATCTCTGATGCGTTCAATCAATTATAAAGTGATTTCCGGTTCACGTTGATTTCTTTTAGATGTGATCGACTATTGAATTCAACAGTGAACAACTAGAAACCTACACATTGATAACTGAACCATAATGGCATATTCTATAACCACAGTTGAATCAATAACGAGTACAAATTTGCAGATTAGAGTTGCAATTAGTTCGCTTATAGCGGTAAACGTGTCATCGCGACATAATATAAATACATCACAACGAGCATTGTTAACATCAATTCAGGCATTACAATTATTTCCCAAGTAGCCTGGGTTACAATGGACAGACCACGCACTGCGCTAACTACGCAGAATGCATGCACGGTATGTGATAACATTTTACGCATGTAAGGACGATCGAAGTGTGTTGTGTTCTTCGGAGACATGACGTTCATGAGGGTACGCTGTGTTACAACAACTGATTTGTTCCTGTTTGGATTAGATCAAATCGACCAGCTGCATTGAGCTGACGTCCCGTTAAGTGCTGTATGTCGACTGGTGTGACAAATCCGTGATCCAGAAAACTACACGACGTAATTATAAACAGAGATTTCAAAGATCTTTCAACCTGATTCAAGTTGTTGCTCCACAATGATTACAGAACGCGATTAAACCTGTCTTGCATCCTAAGCGACCAGTGTCATATGCAGCATCATTCAAAGTTGATGGAGATCTCAATCGCCTACAACAACAAGGGTTTATCACGCCTTTTTCTTATTCTGCTTGTGCAGAACCGATCGTGGTTATCAAGAAAGCGAGCGGCACATTACGCATATGCGCAGACTTCTACACAGGTCTCAACGCATCCCTTCAACATCATCATTATCCACTACCATTTCCTGCAGACTTGTTAACTATACTAAACAGTGGAAAATTTTTGCAAACTAGACATTACTGACGCTTACTTTCAAGTGGAATTGGCTGAGAAATACAGAGAGCTACTGAGAATTAATACTCATCGTGGAATGTTTCAATACAACAGTTTGATATTTGGCGTCAAGACAGCTCTATCAATGTTTTACAAATCATTGACATTATCTGAGTAGGCATTGCAAGCATCGAATTTTTCCTTGACGATGGTTTAATTGTTGCTACTTCACCGGAAGAACTACGTGAGCGTACGACGACCGTGCTACAACGCATCAGTGAGAATGCGTATCGACTACGTGCAGAAAAATAACAATTTTACTTAAAGGCAATGAAATATGTGGAATTCATTTTCAACGCCATAGGTAGACTTGGTAGGCAGGTGCACACAGTGTCAGCAGGCAGTCAAGTTTAGAGCTAAAGCGCCATCTGTCAACTAGCCACAGCCTACGCATCCATGGTGATGAGAACATATCAACTTTGCTGATTCAGTCAACAAGGTTTCCAACGTGATTGCGGTCGATGCTTTTTAAAAATGATCGAATATTATCTTCGTGGTGCCACGGTCCACCACGAAAACACTTCAGATTCTTACAGAGATTTTCTCTAGAAACGACCTGCTATATATGATTGTTCTAAACAACGGGTCTCAGATTACCGTCAACCAATTTCAAGATCACTGCTGACGGCCAGCCATCACACACTATTGCTCTACACATTATCACCTGCAGTCCAATGGCCAGGTAGAGAGATTTGTGAATGCCTTCAAGAGCGTACTACTTAAGTGACAAGAAGAGGAGGCGCCCACAACGTCATTACAAAACTTCTTGTTCCATAATCGAACAAATTCAAATGATGCACTACCAAAGCAGAAGTCTCCAGCTAAGGCCCTCATGGGTGACACATGTGTGATAACAATACACAACTTGATAGTGTCAAGCAGGACCACACGCACAATGCCAAGGAATTCGACAGCATATGAGGTTGATTGTCCTGGTGTATGCTTGCGATTACAGACCATACCACAATCCCTGGATGAAGGCTTGTGTGGTAGGTAGACGGGGCTAAGTCATGAACGAAGTAGATGTAAAGGATGGAAAACGGTCGAAATATCGAAAACAACTGTGTAAGCGAGTAGCAGCAGATTGTCACACAACAACCTAAAATCTACCACTTGAAGTCATTTTAGATACTTTCAACCTAACTCCATCGTCAGTGGACAAAACAGACCAGAAGACAGTCAACATACGTGCCAGGAGACAGTCACTCAGACGACGGCGACAACGTTAAACAGTGAAAATGCAAGTGAACATCAGCAACGTCCGTAACTTAAGAGGGGAGGTGTAGGCGATTCGAAATGCCTCTAAAATGTACGATAATATATTCAATGAATTCGTTTAAACTTTTGTAATCTTCAATATAATCTGTCATTACACTAATGTGAGTTGATATAAATCAACTACATTACATCCTACTATTCAATATCGTGTCAAATATATTGTCTTATATATTCATCAGTGTCATCTTTTTTCTGCTTTATTATTGATTTGGGGTTCAATCATTAGAATCTACTGGACTGAAACAACAAAACAACAAAACTTTATGAGATCCAAAAAACTGAAATTAAGAGATTGATTTTCACAAATAATGTGTAAGAGTAACCTTTATAAGCAGAATATACCACATAATTAAATTGAAATTATTTTTTTTAAATAAAGATTTTTTTATCTTAGTATTTCACCTAGTTGTTTATAGATAATGGTGAACTAGTAAAATCAATGTAGATTTGTAAATGCACTACAATGTATTTTAATGCTAAATGACAATACATTCTAGAAGGCTTCTGTTAATTTAAATTGAGACATTAATTGAATGATGTCCAATCTGTATACAAAATGTGATCACATCATCAAGATATTTAGAATGATTTGTGAAAGTGAGAAAAGCATAAAGGAAATCCTTACTGAGAAATGCCTAACATTAGTTACAAAGCAATCGATATTCTTATAAATGGTCATCTGACTTGTAATGCATGACATTAGAGGATATCACAGTGGTTGAATAAATTCTACAAATCTTTGCTTCATACTTACAAGAATATAACTTATGCAAGATGAGTGAATTTAAACAGTTGAAATTAAATAAAAAAAACATAAATTTAGTGTGTGTTATAGAATCTCCTCGTTAGTTTGATATGGGCTGAAATCAATCAGTCTCTGTTGACATATATGTAACCAATGTACCTGTATCAAACTGTCCATGATTATGTTCGGACTCGCAGTCAAAATGTTTCTCGTTCAATAACAATTCACTCATCACTGAATCCTGACAGTCATAGGGAAGTTTGCTAATCACATACAAATTACATGTACATGTCAGTTGTACAGGTGTTGATGTCTGGTGTAATTATAGTAGTTGTGAACGTGATGTCATTAAACACGAAATCAACTGAATTCCATTGCACGTGTGCACACATTATAAATTGCAGTTTAGAGTTGCCGTTATTTAGCGTATAGCAGTGGGCGTGTTATTGCGACATAACAATTGGCGACGGGTGATGGTGACTGTGAATTCTAACAAGATTGATATGTTGTTGTATGAACAACTGAAACTAATGAAGCCTCTCACAAGCCTGATATCTAATCGTTAAACTTCCTCGACTGTTCCTATTCCCAATTCTACACTTTCTGTTGATGGTATTACTAATAGTACAACTGAACTTTATTATGATACAAAAGCTAATGTTACTTTTGATACATGGTTCCGGAGGTATGAAAATCTGTTTATGTATGATTTAGCTTGTCAGGATGATGCATGGAATGTTCGCCTACTACTGAGAAAGCACGATTCAGCAGAAATTTACAAGTACTGCAACCTAATTTTACCCCACGAAATCCTCGTGACAGAACATTCTCTGAAACCTGCTCAACTCTCACCCAACATTATGGTGGTCATTCTTCTCTGTTCAATATTAGATATATTTGCTTGAATATAAAAATGGATGAAACAGATGATTACTTAACGCATGTTGGAGTTGTAAACAGAGAATGTGAACGGTTTAAATCAAAAGACCTGTCGGAGAACTAATTTAAGTCGATAATACGCGTTTGCAGCCTACAGTCAGATAACTTTTTTGATATTCGAACGTGATCGCTACACCATGTTGATCAAGAACAAACATTGTTTCTCAATGACATTGCCGCAGAATATCAACGACTGACTAACATACAGCATGATACATTACTCGTCCAGTTTAGTGGTGATAGTGACACTAAGCTTCACGCAAACCGTCGAAAACCTACTTCTCACCAAGTCACTTCATCAACTGCTTCAAATTATTGTGACATACCAGCCAATTATAAGAAAATTACTCTCCCATCCACATGCTGGAACTGTGGTGCATGGCATTTCGCCAAATTCTGTCCACTGAAAAACTATCCCTACAGAAAATGCAGCAGCTGGGACACAAAGAAACTTCTTGCAGGCAGAAAGACATACGCACTCGGTCTCGGTCACGTTCTAAAAGAAGATTCCGTTCACCAAATAAACCGACTAAGTCACTTTAAGTATCCACCGCGAATCACGCTCACCAGAGACCAGCCAGAAAGTATGTTACTGTTCAGATAAATAATAATGCGGTAAGTCTTCAACTTGACACAGCCTCTGATATTACTATTATTTCTAGAAAAACATGGATTGAGATTAGGAACATTGTACTATGCTCTACAGAACAGCTCGCCATAAGTGCAGCAGGCGATCGTATGGAGGTTATCGGCAAAATTGTATGCTTGTGACATTCAATGATATAACCATGGATGGAGTATGTTATATGATTACCAATGATCTCAACCTGTTGGGTTTAGAATAATTTGCTGATCTGATACTAAATGATGTTTCACTAAGCACCGTTTGCCAGTGCAACGTAAGAATGAAAGACGAGAAACATTTCACAAAAATTCTTAAGGAATTCGACAAGGTATTTACAAAGGCTTCGGATGTTGTATCACAATGAAAGTCTCGCTTTGCCTGACACCAATTGCTTCCCCAGTCTTCCGTCCCAGAAGACCAGTTCGATATGCTACGCTACCAGATGTCGACGTGGAACTTCAACGCTTAGAGAAGCAAGGTGTTCATATACCAGTATTATTCTCAACCTAAGCAGCCCCAACAGTCGTTGTAAATGAACCTAACGGCACATTACGCATCTGCGCCGAATTTTCGGTCGATCTGAATGCTGCCCTAGAACAACACCACTATCCTCTTGCGGCTCCAGACGACTTGTTCACTATTCTAAACGGCAGTAGTTGTTTTGCCAAACTAGACCTGGCAGATGCTTATTTGCAGTTTGTGGTTGAACCAGCGTGTCGTGAATTGCTTACAATAAATACGCATCGGGGACTTTTTCAGTACATAAGACTACCGTTTGTAGTGAAAACTGCACCAGCTATTTTTCAACAATTATTGAATACGATTTTAACCGACCTCACCGGAGTGGCCGTGTATTTAGACGACATACTCGTTGTTGCAGAATCACCAAACGAACTGCACAATCGACTTGCGACTGTACTAACACAAATTCAAGACAATGGATTTCGCCTAAATCCGAGAAAATGTTAATTTTAACCTACATTTGTTTATACACACAATAAATACGTCAAAACTAGCAATGTATACATCAATTCAGGCATTACAATTATTTCCCAAGTAGCCTGGATTACAATGGACAGACCACGCATTGTGCTAACTACGCAGAATGTGTGCACGGTATGTGGTAACATTTTACGCATGTGAGAACAGTTGGAGTGTGTTGTATTCTTTGGAGACATGACCATCATGGGGATATGCTGTGTTACAACGACTGATTCGAACCTGTTTGGATTAGATCAAGTCGATCAGCTGCATTGAGCTGACGTCCCGTTAAGTACTGTATGTCGACTGGTGCGACAATTTCCATGATGCAGAAAACTACACGACAATCTCTGGATGGAGGCTTGTGTGGTAGGTAGACTGGGCTGAGTCATGTACAAAGTAGATGTAAAGAAAGAGAGATGAACAAAACATCGAAATCAACTGTGTAAGCGAGTAGCAGCAAATTGTGACACAACAACCTGAAAGCTACCACTTGAAGTCATTTTAGATACTTTCAACCTAACTCCATCGTCAGTGGATGAAACGGATCAAAAGACAGTCAACATACGTGCCAGGAGACGGTCACTCAGACGACGGCGACAACGTTAAACAGTGAAAATGCAAGTGAACATTAGAAACGTCCGTAACTTAATAATAATTATAATAATAATAGTTTATTCTCAGGTAGCTTACTTAAGAGGAGAGGTGTAAGCGATTCGAAATGGCTTATAAAAATACAATTGTTTATTTATTGAAGTTGTGTCAACTTTTGTAATCTTCGTTATGAACTGTCATTGCACTAATAAGATTTAATATAAATCCACTACGTTTCATCTTACAATTCAATATCTTGTCAAATATATTGTCTTATCTATTCGTCAGTGTCATCTTATTTGTGCTTTATTATTGCTCAGGGATTTATTCATTAGAAACTACTTGACTGAAATAACAAAACAACAAAACTTCAGATAATCCAAAATCTCATTTATATTTCTATCAAACATAAAGTAGAAGAAGAAAAACAACTACAACAGGCATCTACATTATGTGATACTCAGTTGATTTGGTTGTCAATTGTTAGTTAGAACTCGCAGTTAAACCACATTGACCTATTCAAGTAATGCAATCGGTTTCCAACGATTGACTAATCGAACTAATCCATAACCGAGATATGTGAATACAGTTACGAGTAACCAAGTTAACAAATACACCATATAACGATAACCAGTATTGATTGTGTCCAATTTCGGATATGGACTGAAACCATAGGCAACAATTGATACTTCCATGCTGTGGAAAAAAAGACACAAGATATTATTTTAAAATGCAAACATTTCCTATAAACAATAATGATGATGATGCAGTATAGATATCAATCGTGTTTATTAGACAATGAAACAGAGGACCAATATTTCAGTGAATATTTTAAAAATGCCTTGGTAAGACAGTTGATAAACTGCAGCTAAATCCCTTTTGTGTACACACAAATTCTAACCACATGCATTACCTGCATATCATTATGATCGAACATGTGGTGGGTAAACAGTGAAACAAAAATGAAACGAGTTACTACACAGTGATTCATGAATACACACTTTCCCAGTTCAAAATGAGTTCTACCGATTAGTAGATAAGTCATTGTCAACATTTACAGACTGTGAAGTTAGTTGACAACCTACATGGAAATTGTAAATACACCATGTTACGAAGTGTCGACTAGCTTGAGACCTGAGTGAATCATGATAATCTGCCAACTTCCTTCAACTAGACAACGAATCAGACATTGACAACACTGCATGTCGTCATTTGATTAATCGACATTTCATTGTTGTAAATTTGTTCACCTGAAGGGTATATCACAGAATTCAACTGATTTTCAAAAGAATATTCAATAGATACAATAGACACTAAACATCGTTTACATTGATGAAGTTGTCGTGAAAACAATTGACTTACTAAAAATTGTAGAATAACATCATTATGTAACAGACAAGAAGTGATCTTCGTAGGGAAGCCAATCTAGGTTGACATACGAATGCTTCGAGTAGAATGACAAATGGTGGTATTGTATGCTTTTGTTAATAGAGTCAAAGAAAAACAATATTTAAAACGTGTAGTGTCATTTCAAGCCAATCTGAATCGAACAATTTACATATGTACGTAGTTTGCAGATAAACAATAGTATACCCACCTTGAATGTGTCGATTTAAATCGCATCAATGATGCCTATATTAAGTGCTGATGGATATTATCTGATGCATGAAAATAGTTGTTTAATGTCAATATTAACGGTGATCAAAATAAGTTGTTGTGGAGACTTCTGTTATTGACACTGATCATATTAGTCTTAGTGATGATGACGAACAGAAATCGTACAGCCAAATGTCATCATCAAATGACGACACAACGCACCATGGAAAGCATCTGTTACCATAGTCGATATGCAAAAATGTTACACTTTTGTTTATGTTCTACTTATGATCAAATGTTTTTTTCTGTTAGCCGTCTTGTGTTTTCTGCACTATCAGTGTATGTTGATTTAATTATCAGGACCTAATGTGGATGTACGATAATCGAAAGTTGGTTGTATACAATAAACATTGCACATATCACAGTCATTACACTTGCTTATAACTCTTGACCTAAGAGAATAATTAATACAACTAGTAAGTGACTAGACATTAAGACTTGTAAACCACCACAATTTCATAACATTGAGCGAATCAAGCATTCACGACAATACAGTTCGATCAAATTCATCAAATAGTTTGAATGAACTTGATGATTCAAACAGCACCATGTTAGATTCACTTAGTCATTGTACAACGTTGACTGGATGCGATAAGTTACTTATTGGTAAATGAGTGAATATAAACCATGGAATTCAATGATATTAAGATTAAAACAGTTAGTATATGTTGTCATAGTGAACAACTGAATTTAACAGTAATCAATATGAAACCTACACATAGATGATTGAACCATAACGGCATACTCTTCAATTCTTTATTGTCAGTAACCACAGTTGAATCAATCACGAGTACAATATAAAAAAGACTACATATAACCTATACGTTGATATGAGAAATTAGAATTCAACACAAATCACTAACCCCAGCATATGTAAATACCAGTACATAGAAATAACTATGTATTGTATATTGTTTACATAATTGTAATGGAGTCGATGCTATGAAGTATCCTTGTATCAGTATCTATATTATGAATAAAGATTAAGGAAAGAAAAACACAGCATTCCATATTACATAACATGATCATATCAACTTACCATTGTAATAAATGTAATATATTTACATAGTATCAATAAATTGATAATATTCAATTGTTCACCTGGATACAAATACAAGTAACCATAGTATGTGATAGTAAGAAATATTGACAACACAATTGAATGATAGATGATTCCAAGTATCCTTTTCATTGTATGTTCTTGAAGCATATTTCAGATAGAATGGCTGTTTGTTTATTTAAGCTCAAGTCAATTTATTCTACAATTTATTAAGTAGATACATATAGAAAATAGAGGGAGAGAGAGAAAGAGACAGGCAAGAAATGTGTGAGAGTAATTTTAATGAGCAGCATATACCACATACAATTATAATTAGATGATAATGATTTATTTTAAAAAAAAACAAAAAATGTTTTTTACAAGTATTTCACCTAGTTGTTTATAGATAATGGTAGCCTGGATTACAATGGACAGACCACGCATTGCGCTAACTACGCAGAATGTGTGCACGGTATGTGGTTACATTTTATGCATGTAAGGACGATTGAAGTGTGTTGTATCGTTTGGAGACATGTTGTTCATGGGGATATGCTGTGTTACAACAACTGATTTGTACCTGTTTGGATTAGATCGAATCGATCAACTGCATTGAGCTGACGTCCCGTTAAGTACTGTAAGCCGACTGGTGCGACAAATCCCTGATACAGAAAACTACACGACGAAAATGCTAGCAGAGTTTTCGACGATCTTGCAACCTGATTCGGGTTGTTGCACCACAATAAAATCAACTCTTTGACTACAGAACGCGATGAAATCTGTCTTGCATCCTATGCGACCAGTTTCATATGCAGCATTATTCAAAGTTGATGGAAATCTCAATCGCCTACAACAACAAGGGTTTTCACGCCTGTTTCTTATTCTGCTTGGGTAGAACCGATCGTGGTTATCAAGAAGGCGAACGGCAAATTACGCATATGCATAGACTTTTTGTTATGAGGCATGAAAGAAAGTTGGTTGGGTTTGCCAAGTGCCAAGATTACTTGTGCCTAGTTTGTGATTGTGAATCTACCCTGTTTTCACTTAGTCCCAGACCGAAATAAGAAGAATGCGAGCCAATAGACCAGGCAGACAGAATCTTATTATATTTCAAGCATTCTTTTATATATACATAAAATCAGACCGCACAACAAACCAATTAGAAAGTTAACATGAATACACAGCTAGGAAAATAGTGGTAGTGAATAGAAACAACTTGTACACAACTAATTAACTGTAGTCCATATCAAGAGACAATATAATAACAGTAATTATGCTAAACGGGAGGATAGGGTAAGAGAAACGTAACAATGATAGAAACGAAATGTTTACATCACACAGTTAGAATTAATGAAATAGTGTTCTCAAAACAAAGTTCTGAGAGTTTGTTACACTTCTTTGTGATCCGGCATAACACTTTTACACAGAGCTTAACGCAGCCCTTCAACATCATCATTATCCACTACCATTTCCTGCAAACTTATAAACTATACTAAACAATGGAAAATTTTTGCAAACTAGACATTACTGACGCTTACTTTCAAGTGAAAGTGGCTGAGAAATGCAGAGAGCTACTGAGAATTAATACTCATCGTGGAATGTTTCAATACAGCAGTTTGATATTCGGCGTCAAGACAGCTCTATTAATGTTTTAGCAACTCATGGACACTATCTGAGTAGGTATTGCAAGCATCGCTTTTTATCTAGACGATATCTTAATTGTTGCTACTTCACCGGAAGAACTACGTGAGCGTACGACAATCGTGTTACAACGCATCAGTGAGAATGCGTATCGACTACGTGCAGACAAATGCCAATTTTACTTAAAGTGTAAGTGCGAGTGAACATATGAAACGTCTATTACTAAAGAAGGGAAGTTTCAGCGATTTGAAATGCCTAAAAGAAATACAATTGTTTATTTTATGAAGACAATTTTACCTAAAGTCAATGAAATATGTGGGATTCATTCACAACACCATAGGCCGACTTGGTAGGCAGGTGCACACAGTGTCAGCAGGCAGCGAAGTTCAAAGTCAGAGCGCCAACTGTCACCTAGCCACAGACTACGCATCCATGGTCACGAATACATATCAACTTTGCTGACAGTAGCAACAGGGTAACCTACGTGATTGCTGTCTATCCTTTCTTAAAATGACCGGGAATATTATCCGTGGTGCCACTGTCTACCACGAAAACACTACAGATCATCACAAAGATTTTCTGCAGTAACGTCTTGCCAGATATAATTGTTTTAAACAAAGAGTCCCAGATTATCGCCAACCAATTTCAAGATTTCTGCCGACGGCCAGCCATCACACACTATCGCTCTACACCTTATCACTAGCAGTTTAATGGTCAGGTAGAGAGATTCGTGAATGCCATCAATAGCGTTCTACTTAAGTGACAAGGAGAGAAAACGCCCACAAAGTCATTACAAAACTTCTTATTCGTTAATCGAACGACTTCAAATGATGCCCTACCAGAGCGAAAGGCTCTAGCAAAGGCCCTCATGGGTGACACATGGTTGATAACAATACACAAATAGATAATGTCAAGCAAGACCATGAGCACAATGAACAGAAATTTGACAGCATATGAGGCTGATTGTCCAGTGTATGCTTGCGATTACAGACCATGCCACAATGGGGGCTTGTATGGTAGGTAGACTGAGCTAAGTCATGTACGAAGTAGATGTATAGAGGGAGAGATGGACAAGAATACAACTTATGCAAGATGAGTGAATGTAAACAGTTGACATTAAACAGGAAACACAATTTGAGTGTGTGTTATAAAATCTCCTCATTAGTTTGATAAGGACTGAAGTCAATCAGTCTCTGATGACGTTTATGCATTCTGAGGGGATTACGTTGATACATCTGAAGTTCGCGAATTCGGTTTGTTGCTAATAAGTGTCAATCATACTGTTCGATTTGTCCAACTTGGAACTCGTCAGTTCAACGTATCTGCATCAAACTGTTTATGTTTGTTTTGTGACTTGCAATTAAAAAGTTACTCGTTCAATAACAATTTACTCATCACTGAATCGGGAAGTTTGTCAATCACATACAAATTACATGTATATATCAGGTGTACAGATGTTGATATCTAGTGTAATTATGATTGTTGTGAATGTGATGTCATTGAACGCGAAATTAACTGAAATCCATTGCACGTGTGTTCACACCATAGATTGCAGTTTAGAGTTGCGGTTATTTTGCGTATAGCAGTGGGCGTGTTATTGCGACATAACAATTGGCGACGGGTGATGGTGACTGTGGATTTCACCAAGATGGATACGTTGTTGTATGAACAGCTGAAATTAATGAAGCTTTTCATTAGCCTGAAATCTAATCGTGAAACGTCCTCAACTGTTCCTGTTCCCAATTCTACACTTTCTGTTGATGGATTTACTAATAGTATTGCGGAAATTAATTATGATTCAGAAGCTAATGTTACTTTTGATACATGGTTTCGGACGTATGGAGACCTGTTTATGTATGATTTAGCTTCTAACTTGTGATTTCTTTTAGGGGAATCGCATCTGGTCAGCGTGTGAATCGGTCCACGCATTTCATAATATAAGATAATTCATTCAATTCTGGTAGAGGTCCTACCAAATCAAGGTAGACTTGATCGATTCGAGCGTCAGGGGTTGAGAAAGTGCCTAGGATGGCATTTATTATGTTGAATTACTTTGTTCTTCTAGCAGGCTATGCAAGTAGTCGCCCATTCTTTAATATCCTAGTTCCTCTTTAGCCAGCAGAATCTCTCAGTAACCAGTTTACTTGTAGCGCGAAGTCCAGGATGAGAAAGGTTGTGCAATGTGTCAAAGATGACTCGTCGATAACTCCTGGGAACGACTGGACGAGCTATATCTGTAGAAGAATCACAAATTTAAGTGTTCTTACCTTTCTCAATCGTCTTAGTTTGGAGTTGGAGCGTTGTTGTGTCTAACTCGTGATGAAAATCGATGTCTTCACTTTGAAGTCGAGCTAGTTCAACAAGGTCGATGCCTTGGATACGATTCAAGGAATGTATTCTTGATAAGGCGTCAGCAACTACATTGTAACCTCCCGATATATGTCGTATGTCCGTAGAGAATTCGGAGATATAGTCAAGATGACGCGACTCTTGTGGAGAGTACTTACCTGAAAATGACTTCATCGAAAACGTCAGTGGTTTGTGGTCGGTGAATATAGCGAATTCCCGGCCTTCGATGAAATGTTGAAAATGTAGTACAGCACAGTACATGGCTAGAAGTTCATATCCAAAAATGCTGTACCTCTATTCATTGTCGTTTAACCGTCTTGAGAAAAATGCCAGGAGCTGCCAAGCTTGTCCAGTCCATTGTTGCAGAACTGCGCCAATAGCTGAGTCAGAAGCGTCGACCGCAAGACTGAAGGGAGCTTCAGTATTGTAGTGAGCCAGCATTGTTACATTGGTTATCGCCTCTTTAATCGCACCGAAGGCTTTCTTTGATTTTGAATCCATTGTGACCACCTTTTTATTCCCACGAAGCTAATCCGTTAGTGGTTTCACAATAGATGCATAGCTGGAGATAAATCGTCACCAACCCGTCGGAAGCTCGTAACTGCCTAATGGTGGTTGGTTCCAAATACTCCAGAATAGCCACCACCTTGTGTTTTTAAGGCTGCATACCATTAGCATCAATAGTATACCCCAGGAAGTCTAACGAGGTTGTTCTAATTTGGCAGTTTTGTATATTAATAGTAATTCCATATTGCTGCAGTCTTCTAAAATCTGTGTCTAGATGTTTCATGTGTGTTTCCTCGTCTGGGCTTGCTATCAAGCAGTCGTCAACATATGCATGAACATAGTGGAGCCCGCGGAACACGTCCTCGATGAAACGTTGAAATGTTTGTGTCGCATTCCTTAAGCCGAAAAGCAACCAGAGAAATCTGTAAAAACCGAACGGGGACATTAGCCGTTTTCGTGATGTCATTTTCGACCATCGGTATTTGATTGTACGCCTTCACTAGGTCAATTTTTGAGAATACTGTCATTCCCTTCAACGTGGCCGTTTGGTCGTGGATGTATGGTAAAGGTTAACGATCAGGTGTAGTCTGTGCATTAGGACGTCAGTAATCACTAGTGGGACGCCAATCATTGCTATCTTTCTTCGGGACCATATGTATTGGGAACGACCATGGGCTGCTGGATGGGCGGATTATTCCCAGGTCAATCATATGACCGAATTCGTTCTTAGCAATCCTTAATTTTTCGGGTGCCAGTCGGCGTGCTTTGAAGAATTCAGGTTGACCTGTAGTCGTGATGTGATGTGTAACATTGCTGGTTACACATGATAACTTCGACGTCGCCTTATTCAGGTCCGAATACTTGTCGAGTATAGGCGGAAAATAAGGGTTAATTAAATGTTTAGAGCGAAGAGGACATAGGCTGCAAACTGCAGCAGTGGTTCAACGTACGTACGAGCTTTGTGTTGCCGTCAACTAGCCTCTTTTTGCACGTGTCCAAAAGCAGGTTGTGGTGAATTAGTAAATCTATGCCTGTGATATGTATTTTCACATCAGCTATAATGAAAATCCAGTGTATGGGTTTGCCCAATCCCACGTTCAACTAGACGTACTTTTTCCATACATGGCTATTTGTTTTCGGTCGGCTGCCTGTAGGTTAAATGCAACTTCATGTTGGCGATCAGATGAAGTTTTAAGAAGAACGATGAATTCTGCGCCAGTATCGACGAGGTAACCAACCTTTGTTATAACATCAGTGATGAAAAACAGGCGGCTGTTTCCACCGGCTACGGTTGCCACAAACGCATGCCGGCAGAAAAGTTTCCTAATGCATCAACAGTGGGTTTGCAGCTAGAAAAACAACAGGGGTCTCTACACTTCTTTGATTCCTTGCCATAAGTGTTGTGGTACCAACACTAATGCGGATTTTCCGTTCGTCGAGGTCGATATAAGGATCTTGTACGCGATGAACTTCGTCGTCAAGGATAGCTTGGTTGGCGTTGTTCTTGTAGATCGAGAAAACAAAAAAGTGCATTGCACAATTCGATTATTTTCTTTTCCGTCTCAAAAGGTTTCTCTGTAACGGTATAAACCTCATTGTTGCGAGTTCTGGTGATCTCCAGAATTCGATCAGCAGATGAAGCTTTTTCATCTACTGGGTTGTTTTTAAATGTTACCAATACTGCTTACACTTGTTGTGGCAGTTTCAATAGGACGAGTTGACGGAGGAGATTTTTATCAAAAGTGCAATGACCAAGTACCTCTTTCATACGCAATAACATTTCGGTCGCAGAAACGCTACCAAGCTAAATGGTGTGAAACAACTCATCAAGACGTTATCTGTCGGACAAGTCTCTTCGTTTAAAAATTAATCTTTTGAGCTATTCGTACGGTTCTAGGCAGTCGGGACTGAAATAAGAAGGGGTGACGCACCTGTTCAATTTACGCGAAGGTGACCTTACAACAGCCAGAAACTGAACGAGAGGATCAGTCACACATCGGTCTCGAAATTCTGCTTCCGCGTAACAGAACCAGGCTTCTACATTATCTGCCCAGAAAGGAATAAGCTGAAAGTTTGAAGGCGTAGGGGTTTCAATTCTAATAAACTAAGAAGTCTGATTGAAAATCATAAAAATAGTAATGAATGCGAATACAAAGATACTGTGGAAAATATGCGGTAAAAAACTAGAACAATTGTAGCGGGAAATATTGCCCAAAACAATAATTAGTTGCATAAGCTCTCGACATTGATGCTGACCATGCTTGTTTTAGCCGACTTTACTAGTTGAAGGCGCGTGGTCACGCATCACCACCAGATCATGACACGAACCACCGTGGGTAGCATCTCTCTCTAGTTTGCCGGCCTAGACGTTGCTATCCCATTGAGGCTCTGTATACGATCAAATATAATTTCGCTTCCATCCTTCATCGCCTTCTGATTTCTCATTCGTGACAGTAGAGTCATTCGAAAGAAGTGGCATTGTTTAAACGACAAGCGCAACTTGGTCATATATCCGGAATCACATCATTGGTGAGAGAAACGTGATCTGGACACGATCGTTTACTGTGAGTTCGTTTCTTTTTATAGTTTTAAACAGAGTATTATTGATGGTTCTTTTTTTTCACCGCATATTTTTTCACAGTATCTTTGTATTTGCATTCATTACTATTTTTATGATGTCAGACTAGACTCCTTAGCTAATTAGGATTAAAAGCCCTACGCCTCCAAACTTTTACCTCATTCCTTTCTGGGCAGATAATGCAGAACTTCGAGACCGATGTGTGACTGATCCTCTCGTTCAGTTTCTGGCTGTTGTAAGGTCACCTTCGCGTAAATTGAACAGGTGCGTCACCCCTTCTTATTTCAGTCCCGACTGCCTAGAACCGTACGAATAGCTCAAAAGATTAATTTTTAAACGAAGAGACTTGTCCGACAGATAACGTCTTGATGAGTTGTTTCACACCATTTAGCTTGGTAGCGTTTCTGCGACCGAAATGTTATTGCGTATGAAAGAGGTACTTGGTCATTGCACTTTTGATAAAAATCTCCTCCGTCAACTCGTCCTATTGAAACTGCCACAACAAGTGTAAGCAGTATTGGTAACATTTAAAAACAACCCAGTAGATGAAAAAGCTTCATCTGCTGATCGAATTCTGGAGATCACCAGAACTCGCAACAATGAGGTTTATACCGTTACAGAGAAACCTTTTGAGACGGAAAAGAAAATAATCGAATTGTGCAATGCACTTTTTTGTTTTCTCGATCTACAAGAACAACGCCAACCAAGCTATCCTTGACGACGAAGTTCATCGCGTACAAGATCCTTATATCGACCTCGACGAACGGAAAATCCGCATTAGTGTTGGTACCACAACACTTATGGCAAGGAATCAAAGAAGTGTAGAGACCCCTGTTGTTTTTCTAGCCGCAAACCGATTGTTGATGCTGATGAAAACTATTTCGCAGGCAACAACGCTTCAACTTTATACTAAAACGCTTGATTCGATCACGTCCCTTTTGATTTGTTAGGACCTCTACTAGAATCGATTGAATTATTTCATCTTATGAAATGCGTGGACCAATTTACACGCTGGCCAGATGCGATTCCAGTCAAAGATATAACTAGTGAAACGATTGCTCCCGCTTTTGTTGAACGATGGGTAGCCAACTTTGAATATTAATCTACGATAACGACAGACCATGGACGTCAGTTTGAATCTGGATTGTTCTACCCTGTGACCAAACTTCTTAGAACTACGCGTTTCATGACGACCGCCTGCCACCCACAATTTAACAGTTTGGTAGAAAGATTCCATCGACAACTGTGAGCGTCACTTTCAGCTACAAATCACTAGTTTTACTCGGGATTCGCAGCACAGTGAATAAAGATGTTGGATGCAATGTTGCCGAATTAGTCTACAGAACGACTCTTCGACTACCAGGTGATTTTGTGGAAACCGCTTCCACCTCAAAAAACCTGGATCTCAATTCTTACGTGAACCGACTTACAAATTCTATGCATTCAGTTAAGCCAGTTCAAACTCAACAACAATCGACAGACACCTTCATCTAACCTGCCTTAAAATATAGTACACACGTTTTCGTACGTCGTGATGCCGTACGCCGACCTGTCGACACAACTGACGAAGGGTCATACAAGGTTCTTAAACTTGAAACAAAGTACTGTACGATTGACAAGAACGGCAACGAGGATAACCTCAGCACAGACCGCCTCGAAGTAGCCTACCTAGAAGGTAAACCTATAAGTGTCGAATTCGCCACAACACCCGCAAAACTTGACATGAACGAAATCACTACGCCTCAAGCAATGACTAACACGCAAGTAAAAATATCAAACAGCTGCATAACGCTGGGAGCTACGCGTTTTGGTAGAAAAGTACGATTTCCAGAACACCTAAACGAATACTATGTCTACTAATTCCCTCCCTATTCCCACTACCTACGTGCGTATAAGGATTTTTTTGTTGTCTTAAACGAAATAATAACAAAAGAATTATAAATCGCTAAACCCATTATAATTACTATTATTTAAAAAAAATTCATTGTGAGCATTTTACAAATGTTTTTGTCAAAAATCGTTTCATTATTTGTTTTTGGTGTTCAACACGATTTTATAGACGCATTGAGTTAACAATTAATTTTTGTATACAAAATGCACAGATTTAAAATCTTTTTTCGACTTTCAAGCCGTCTGGAAACAAACAAAAGGACGTGAAAGAAACAAGGATTTTTTACGTACAATTATTTTATGCATCCACACCGTAGTGTAAGGAATGACGTCCAGAAGCTGCACAACATCGCAAGCTATCGAAGGAACGTTTGCCAATGTCTGACGCATTGTGTTACATAGTTTGTCTGGTACGTCTTAGGGTCCTCACGAACCCATTAATAAGAAAATGAGCTTTAGCGGTAAATATTGCCCAAAACAATAATTAGTTGCATAAGCTCTCGACATTGATGCTGACCATGCTTGTTTTAGCCGACTTTACTAGTTGAAGGCGCGTGGTCACGCATCACCACCAGATCATGACACGAACCACCGTGGGTAGCATCTCTCTCTAGTTTGCCGGCCTAGACGTTGCTATCCCATTGAGGCTCCGTATACGATCAAATATAATTTCGCTTCCATCCTTCATCGCCCTCTTAATTCTCATTTGTAAGAGTGGGGTCATTTGATAGAAGTGGCATTGTTTAAACGACAAGCGCAACTTGGTCATGTATCTGGTTTCACTTCACCCTGTTTCGACTTATAAGTATCTATCCTACGACGAGTGAAGAAACGGCGATCGATACCATCGACACGAGAGATTACGTTAAAGAACGTTTCATTCATGCTGTTAGTGCACTTCCTATTACCACTCAGCAAGTTGCTGAATTCACAAGAAGAGACAAAACGATTCAACGAACAATCTATTATGTGCAACACAAATGGCCACGTATCTTAGATGAAAAACTGAGACAGCTATATCAATGTCGACAAGCTCTGTGCTTAATAGAAGGTTGCCTTATGTTCGGGGATTGAGTGGTGATACCATGTGGGTTACGTCAAGTAGTACTCAAGCAGTTTCACGCTGAACATCCTGGGACAGCTCGAATGAAATCAGTGGCACAGAGCTATGCATACTGGCCAAAGATGGACGCACAAATTGAAAACGTGGAGAGGTAATGTGACTGCTGTCAGCGAGCATCGATAAACCAAACGAAGTTTGAACCAGTAAGCTGACCAGATCGTGCAAAACCATGAAGCAGAGTGTATTAAGATTTTTCTGGACCCCTGTCAGAAGTCTCCTACTTAGTGTTAGTAGACTCATATTCAGAAGGCTAGTGTTATATCCAGTAGTTCCTCCAAATACGCAGAAAACACTGGAAATATTTAGGAAGATATCCACGTGTCATGAGTTTCCAGAAACAATAGTCACCGATAACGGGTCTAAATTTACATCACAAATTTTCAGTGATTTCTGTTGACAAAACGCCATCACACATATTTGCTCCACACCGTACCATCTGCAATCAAATGGACAAGCGAATCATTTCGTGGATACTTTGAGAAGACCTCTAGTATAGGCAAATGGGGAGAGCAACCTAGCAGAAACCATCCAGCGTTTCCTACTTGTATTAAGAAGTACTCTTATTAGCAGTTTATCCATAAATGTGAATTTATATTAATAGAATTCATTTGCATCCGATGTGAATATCACTGAATGGTATTTCTAATGACAATTAGAACACATCTATTAGTTACCATACATTGAATTGAAATAATATGGCTTGTTGAGATTGGTATTTCACTTGACTGAATACGTCAGAGATTGAGGTCGGTAGTTAAGTGTTCATTAAGTTGATGCTGTCGATGCGTAATCAAGAGTAAGAATTCGTAGGAGTCCAATACTAGGACAAAATTACTGTCTATTTTTTCTAGTTTTCCGATAATACGTTGCAAATATCAATCTCTGATGCATAAAATTAATTATGAAGTGATTTCTGGTTCACGTTGATTTGAATTAGATCAAATCGACCAGCTACATTGAGCTGACGTCCCGTCATTTACTGTATGTCGACGATCTTTCAACCTCGTTCGGGTTGTTGCACCACTATGAAGGCAACCCACTGACTTCAGAACGCGAATTAACCTGTCCTGCCTCCTAAGCGACCAGTTTCATATGCAGCATTATTCAAAGTTGACAAAAATCACAATCGCCTACAACAACAAGGGTTTATCACGCCTGTTTCTTATTCTGCTTGTGCAGAACCGATCGTGGTTATCAAGAATGCGAACGGCACATTACGCATATGCGCAGACTTCTACACAGGTCTTAACGCATCCCTTCAACATCATCATTATCCACTACCATTTCCTGCAGACTTATTAACTATACTAAACAATGGAAAATTTTTGCAAACTAGACATTACTGACGCTTACTTTCAAGTGAAAGTGGCTGAGAAATGCAGAGAGCTACTGAGAATTAATACTCATCGTGGAATGTTTCAGTACAACAGTTTGATATTCGGCATCAAGACAGCTCTATTAATGTTTTAGCAACTCATGGACACTATCTGAGTAGGTATTGCAAGCATCGCTTTTTATCTAGACGATGTCTTAATTGTTGCTACTTCACCGGAAGAACTACGTGAGCGTACGACAACCTGCTACAACGCATCAGTGAGAATGCGTATCGACTACGTGCAGACAAATGCCACTTTATCTTAAAGTCAATGAAATATGTGGGATTCATTTCCAACGCCATAGGTCGACTTGGTAGGCAGGTGCACACAATGTCAGCAGGCAGTGAAGTTTAAAGCTAGAGCGCCACCGGTCACCTAGCCACAGCCTACGTATCCATGGACACGAATACATATCAACTTTGCTGATTCAGTTAACAAGGTTTTCTACGTGATTGCGCCTAATGCTTTCTCAAAATGACCGGGGATTATCTGCGTGTTGCCACGGTCTACCGCGAAAACACTACAGATCATCACAAAGATTTTCTGCAGTAACGTCTTGCCAGATATGATTGTTTTAAACAACGAGTCCCAGATTACCGCAAACCAAATTCAAGATCACTGCCGACGGCCAGGCATCACACATTGTCGATCTACACCTTATCACTAGCAGTCCAATGGCCAGGTAGAGAGATTTGTGAATGCCATCAATAGCGTTCTACTTAAGTGACAAGGAGAGAAAACGCCCACAAAGTCATTACAAAACTTCTTATTCGTTAATTGAACGACTTCAAATGATGCCCTACCAGAGCGAAAGGCTCTAGCAAAGGCCCTCATGGGTGACACATGGTTGATAACAATACACAAATAGATAATGTCAAGCAAGACCATGCGCACAATGACCAAGAATTTGACAGCATATGAGGTTGGTTGTCTGGTGTATGCTTGCGATTACAGAACATAGTACAATCTCCGGATGAATGCTTGTGTGGTAGGTAGACAGAGCTAAGTCATGTACGAAGTAGATGTAAAGAGGGAGAGATGAACAAAATATCAAAATCAACTGTGTAAGCAAGTAGCAGCAGATTGTTCCACAACAACCAAAAATCTACCACTTGAAGTTATTTTAGATACCTTCAACATAACTTCATCGTCAGTGGGTGAAACAGACCAAAAGACAATCAACAAACGTGCCAGGATACGGTCACTCAGACGACGGCGACAACGTCAAACAGTGAAAATGCAAGTGAACATCAGCAACGTCCGTTACAAAAGAGTAGAGGTGTTAGCGATTTGAAATGCATAATAAAAATACAATTGTTTATTTAATGTAGTTGTGTCGACGTTTGTAAGCTTCATTATAAAACTGTCATTATACTAATGTGAGTTAATATAATTCCATTATATTTCATCTCACAATTCAATATCTTGTCAAGTATATTGTCTTATTTATTCATCAGTCATTTCTTTTCTGCTTTATTATTGATTTGGGGTTTAATCATTAGAAACTACTTGACTGAAATAACAAAACAACAAAACTTCATATAATCCAAAAGAAAAGAAGAGAGAGATTGATTTTGGCAAAGAATGTATGAGAGTAACCTCAATCAGCAGCATATACTACATACAACTATGATTAAATAATGATTATTTATTTTAAAAAAACAAAACAAAAGATGTTTTTTTCTAAGTATTTCACCTAGTTGTTTATAGATTATGGTGAACTAGAGAAAACAATGTACATTTGTAAATGCACTTCAATGTATTCTAATGCTAAATGACAATCTATTCTAGAAGGCTTCTGTTAATTTAAATTGAGACATTGATTGAATGATGTCCAATCTGTGTACAAAATGTGATTACACCATCAAAATATTTTGAATGATTTGTAACAGTGAAAACAGCATGAAGGGAATCTTCACTGAGAAATGCCTAACATAAAGTACAAAGCAATGCATATTCTTATAAATGTCATCTGACTTGTAATGCATGACACTAGAGGATATCACAGTTGTTGATTAACTTCTACAACTCTGCTTCATACTTACAAGAATATAACTTATGCAAGATGAGTGAATTTAAACAGTTGAAATTGAATAAGAAACATAATTTAAGTGTGTGTTATGTTGTTGTATGAACAACTGAAACTGATGAAGCTTTTAACCAGCAGAAATTTACAAGTACTGCAACCTAATTTTACCGCAAAATCCTCGTGACAGAACATTCTCTGAAACCTGCTCAACTTTTAGCCAACATTATGGTGATCATTATTATCTGTTCAATATTAGATCTATTTGCTTGAAGATAAAAATGGATTGAACAGATGATTTCTTAATGCATGTTGGAGTTGTAAACAGAGAATGTGAATGGAAGATACACGCCATCGGTCACGTTCTAAAAGAAGATTCCGTTCACCAAATAAACCGACTAAGTCACTTACAGTATCCACCGCGAATCACGCTCACCAGAGACCAGCCAGATAGTATGATTCTGTTCAGATGAAAAATCATGCGGTAAGTCTTTAATTTGACACAGCCTCTGATATTACTATTATTTCTAGAAAAACATGGATTGAGATTGGGAACATTGTACTATGCTCTACAGAACAGCTCGGCATAAGTGCAACAGGCGATCGTTTGGAGATTATCGGCAAAATTGTATGCTTGTGACATTCAATGATATAACCATGGATGGAGTATGTTATGTGATTACCAATGATCTCAATTTGTTGCGTTTAGAATAATTTGCTGATCTGATACTAAATGATGTTTCTCTAAGCACCGTATGCCACTGCAACGTAAGAATGAAAGACGAGAAACATTTCACAAAAATTCTTAAGGAATTCGACAAGGTATTTACAAAGGCTTCGGATGTTGTATCACAATGAAAGTCTCGCTTTGCCTGACACCAATTGCTTCCCCAGTCTTCCGTCCCAGAAGACCAGTTCGATATGCTACGCTACCAGATGTCGACGTGGAACTTCAACGCTTAGAGAAGCAAGGTGTTCATATACCAGTATTATTCTCGGCCTAAGCAGCCCCAACAGTCGTTGTAAATAAACCTAACGGCACACTACGCATCTGCGCCGAATTTTCGACCGATCTGAATGCTGCTCTAGAACAACACCACTATCCTCTTGCGGCTCAAGACGTCTTGTTCACTATTCTAAACGGCAGTAGTTGTTTTGCCAAACTAGACCTGGCAGATGCTTATTTGCAGTTTGTGGTTGAACCAGCGTGTCGTGAATTGCTTACAATAAATACGCATCGGGGACTTTTTCAGTACATAAGACTACCGTTTGTAGTGAAAACTGCACCAGCTATTTTTCAACAATTATTGAATACGATTTTAACCGACCTCACCGGAGTGGCCGTGTATTTAGACGACATACTCGTTGTTGCAGAATCACCAAACGAACTGCACAATCGACTTGCGACTGTACTAACACAAATTCAAGACAATGGATTTCGCCTAAATCCGAGAAAATGTTAATTTTAACCTACATTTGTTTATACACACAATAAATACGTCAAAACTAGCAATGTATACATCAATTCAGGCATTACAATTATTTCCCAAGTAGCCTGGATTACAATGGACAGACCACGCATTGTGCTAACTACGCAGAATGTGTGCACGGTATGTGGTAACATTTTACGCATGTGAGAACAGTTGGAGTGTGTTGTATTCTTTGGAGACATGACCATCATGGGGATATGCTGTGTTACAACGACTGATTCGAACCTGTTTGGATTAGATCAAGTCGATCAGCTGCATTGAGCTGACGTCCCGTTAAGTACTGTATGTCGACTGGTGCGACAATTTCCATGATGCAGAAAACTACACGACAATCTCTGGATGGAGGCTTGTGTGGTAGGTAGACTGGGCTGAGTCATGTACAAAGTAGATGTAAAGAAAGAGAGATGAACAAAACATCGAAATCAACTGTGTAAGCGAGTAGCAGCAAATTGTGACACAACAACCTGAAAGCTACCACTTGAAGTCATTTTAGATACTTTCAACCTAACTCCATCGTCAGTGGATGAAACGGATCAAAAGACAGTCAACATACGTGCCAGGAGACGGTCACTCAGACGACGGCGACAACGTTAAACAGTGAAAATGCAAGTGAACATTAGAAACGTCCGTAACTTAATAATAATTATAATAATAATAGTTTATTCTCAGGTAGCTTACTTAAGAGGAGAGGTGTAAGCGATTCGAAATGGCTTATAAAAATACAATTGTTTATTTATTGAAGTTGTGTCAACTTTTGTAATCTTCGTTATGAACTGTCATTGCACTAATAAGATTTAATATAAATCCACTACGTTTCATCTTACAATTCAATATCTTGTCAAATATATTGTCTTATCTATTCGTCAGTGTCATCTTATTTGTGCTTTATTATTGCTCAGGGATTTATTCATTAGAAACTACTTGACTGAAATAACAAAACAACAAAACTTCAGATAATCCAAAATCTCATTTATATTTCTATCAAACATAAAGTAGAAGAAGAAAAACAACTACAACAGGCATCTACATTATGTGATACTCAGTTGATTTGGTTGTCAATTGTTAGTTAGAACTTGCAGTTAAACCACATTGACCTATTCAAGTAATGCAATCGGTTTCCAACGATTGACTAATCGAACTAATCCATAACCGAGATATGTGAATACAGTTACGAGTAACCAAGTTAACAAATACACCATATAACGATAACCAGTATTGATTGTGTCCAATTTCGGATATGGACTGAAACCATAGGCAACAATTGATACTTCCATGCTGTGGAAAAGAAGACACAAGATATTAATTTAAAATGCAAACATTTCCTATAAACAATAATGATGGTGATGTAGTATAAATATCAATCGTGTTCATTAGACAATGAAACAGAGGACCAATATTTCAGTGAATATTTTAAAAATGCCTTGGTAAGACAGTTGATAAACTACAGCTAAATCCACTTTATGTACACACAAATTCTAACCACATGCATTACCTGCATACCATTATGATCGAACATGTCGTGGGTAAACAGTGAAACAAAAATGAAACGAGTTACTACACAGTGATTCATGAATGCACACTTTCCCAGTTCAAAATGAGTTCTACCGATTAGTAGATAAGTCATTGTCAACATTTACAGACTGTGAAGTTAGTTGACAACCTACATGGAAATTGTAAATACACCATGTTACGAAGTGTCGACTAGCTTGAGACCTGAGTGAATCATGATAATCTGCCAACTTCCTTCAACTAGACAACGAATCAGACATTGACAACACTGCATGTCGTCATTTGATTAATCGACATTTCATTGTTGTAAATTTGTTCACCTGAAGGGTATATCACAGAATTCAACTGATTTTCAAAAGAATATTCAATAGATACAATAGACACTAAACATCGTTTACATTGATGAAGTTGTCGTGAAAACAATTGACTTACTAAAAATTGTAGAATAACATCATTATGTAACAGACAAGAAGTGATCTTCGTAGGGAAGCCAATCTAGGTTGACATACGAATGCTTCGAGTAGAATGACAAATGGTGGTATTGTATGCTTTTGTTAATAGAGTCAAAGAAAAACAATATTTAAAACGTGTAGTGTCATTTCAAGCCAATCTGAATCGAACAATTTACATATGTACGTAGTTTGCAGATAAACAATAGTATACCCACCTTAAATGTGTCGATTTAAATCGCATCAATGATGCCTATATTAAGTGCTGATGGATATTATCTGATGCATGAAAATAGTTGTTTAATGTCAATATTAACGGCGATCAAAATAAGTTGTTGTGGAGACTTCTGTTATTGACACTGATCATATTAGTCTTAGTGATGATGACGAACAGAAATCGTACAGCCAAATGTCATCATCAAATGACGACACAACGCACCATGGAAAGCATCTGTTACCATAGTCGATATGCAAAAATGTTACACTTTTGTTTATGTTGTACTTATGATCAAATGTTTCTTCCTGTTAGCCGTCTTGTGTTTTCTGCACTGTCAGTGTATGTTGGTTTAATCATTAAGACCTAATGTGGATGAACGATAAGCGTAAGTTAGTTGTATACAATAAACATTGCACATATCACAGTCATTACACTTGCTTATAACTCTTGATCTAAGAGAATAATATATACAACTAGTAAGCGACTTATATATTGAGACTTGTAAATCACTGGAATATCATAACATTGAGCGAATCAAGCATTCATGACAATACAGTTTGATCAAATTCATCAAATAGTTTGAATGAACTTGATGATTCAAACAGCACCATGTTAGATTCACTTAGTCATTGTACAATGTTGACTGGATGCGATAAGTTACTTATTGGTAAATGAGTGAATATAAACCATGGAATTCAATGATATTAAGATTAAAACAGTTAGTATATGTTGTCATAGTGAACAACTGAATTTAACAGTAATCAATATGAAACCTACACATAGATGATTGAACCATAACGGCATACTCTTCAATTCTTTATTGTCAGTAACCACAGTTGAATCAATCACGAGTACAATATAAAAAAGACTACATATAACCTATACGTTGATATGAGAAATTAGAATTCAACACAAATCACTAACCCCAGCATATGTAAATACCAGTACATAGAAATAACTATGTATTGTATATTGTTTACATAATTGTAATGGAGTCGATGCTATGAAGTATCCTTGTATCAGTATCTATATTATGAATAAAGATTAAGGAAAGAAAAACACAGCATTCCATATTACATAACATGATCATATCAACTTACCATTGTAATAAATGTAATATATTTACATAGTATCAATAAATTGATAATATTCAATTGTTCACCTGGATACAAATACAAGTAACCATAGTATGTGATAGTAAGAAATAGTGACAACACAATTGAATGATAGATGATTCCAAGTATCCTTTTCATTGTATGTTCTTGAAGCGTATTTCGAATAGAAGGAGTGTTTGTTTATTTTAGCTTTAGTCAATTTATTATACAATTTATTAAGTAGATACTTATAGAAAATAGTGGGAGAGAGAGAGAGTATGGCAAGAAATGTGTGGGAGTAACCTTATTGAGCAGCATATACCACGAACATCTATAATTAGATTATGGTTATTTATTTAAAAAATAAAATAAATATTTATTATCCAGGTATTTCACCTAGTTGTTTATAGATAATGGTAAACAAGTGAAAACAATGTAGATTTATAAGTGCACTTCAATGTATTCTAATGCAAAATGACATTCTATTCCAGAAGGCTTTTGTTAATTTAAATTGAGACATTGATTGAATGATGTCCAATCTGTGTACAAAATGTGATTACACCATAAAAATATTTTGAATGATTTGTAACAGTGAAAACAGCATGAAGGGAATCTTTACTGAGAAATGCCCAACATAAAGTACAAAGCAGTCGATATTCTTATAAATGTCATCTGACTTGTAATGCATGACACTAGAGGATATCACAGTTGTTAATTAACTTCTACAAATCGTTGCTTCATACTTACAAGAATACAACTTATGCAAGATGAGTGAATTTAAACAGTTGAAATTAAATAAGAAACATAATTTTAGTGTGTCATAAAATCTTCTCGTTTGTTTGATACAGACTGAATTCAATCAGTCTCTGATGACGTTTATTCATTTTGAGGGGATTACGTTGATGCATCTGAAGTTCGCGAATTCGGTTTGTTGCTGATAAGTGTCAATCATACTGTTCGATTTGTCCAACTTGGAACTCGTCAGTTCAATGTATCTGCATCAAACTGTTCATGTTTGTGTAGTGACTTGAAATCAAAATGTTTCTCGTTCAATAACAATTTACTCATCACTGAATCCAGACAGCCATCGGGAAGTTTGTTAATCACATACAAATTACATGTACATGTCAGTTGTGCAGATGTTGATGTCTAGTGTAATTATAGTAGTTGTGAATGTGATGTCATTGAACACGAAATTAACTGAAATCCATTGCACGTGTGTTCACACCATAGATTGCAGTTTAGAGTTGCGGTTATTTTGCGTATAGCAGTGGGCGTGTTATTGCAACATAACAATTTGCGACAGGTGATGGTGACTGTGGATTTTACCATGATGGATACGTTGTTGTATGAACAGCTGAAACTAATGAAGCTTTTAACCAGCCTGAAATCTAATCGTGAAACTTCCTCAACTGTTCCTGTTCCCAATTCTACACTTTCTGTAGATGGATTTACTAATAGTATTGGTGAAATTAATTATGATTCAGAAGCTAATGTTACTTTTGATACATGGTTCCGGAGGTATGGAGACCTGTTTATGTATGATTTAGCTTCTAACTTGTGATTTCTTTTAGGAGAATCGCATCTGGTCAGCGTGTGAATCGGTCCACGCATTTCATAATATAAGATAATTCATTCAATTCTGGTGAAGGTCATACCAAATCAAGGTAGACTTGATCGATTCAAGCGTCTGGGGTTTAAAAAGTGCCTAGGATGGCATTAATTATGTTGAATTACTTTGTTATTCTGGTAGGCTGTGCAAGTAGTCGCCCATTCTTTAATATCCTTGTTTAGCTCTGGCCAGCAAAATATCTCAGTAATCAGTTGACTTGTGTCACGAATTCAAGGATGAGAAAGGTTGTGCAATGTGTCGAAGCTGACTTCTCGATAACTCCTAGGGACGACTGGACGAGCTATACCTGTAGAAAAATCACAAATTTAAGTGTTCCTACCTTTTCCATTCGTCTTGGTTTGGAGTTGGAGCGTTGTTGTGTCTAACTCGTGATGAAAATCGATGTCTTCACTTTGAAGTCGAGCTAGTTCAACAAGGTCGATGCCTTGGATACGATACAAGTAATGTATTCTTGATAAGGCGTCAGCAACTACATTGTTAGCTGTCGATGTATGTCGTATGTCCGTAGAGAATTCGGAGATATAGTCAAGATGACGCGACTCTTGTGGAGAGTACTTACCTGAAGATGACTTCATCGAAAACGTCAGTGGTTTATGGTCGATGAATATAGCGAATCCCCGGCCTTCGAAGAAATGTTGAAAATGTAGTACAGCACAGTACATGGCTAGTAGTTAACGTCCAAAAGTGCTCTATCTGGACTCAGTGTCGTTTATTCGTTTTGAGAAAAATGCTAAGAGCTGCCAAGCTTGTCCAGTCCATTGTTGCAGAACTGCGCCAATTGTTGGGTCAGAATCGTCGACCGCAAGACTGAAGGGAGCTTCAGTATTGTAATGAGCCAGCATTGTTACATTGGTTATCGCCTCTTTAATCGCAACGAAGGCTTTCTTTGATTTTGAATCCATTGTGACCACATTTTAGTTACACGAAGCTGATCCGTTGGTGTTTCACAATAGATGCATAGGTAGAGATAAATCGTCTATGGAAACTCACCAACCCGTCAGAAGCTCGTAACTGCCTAATGTTTGTCGGTTCTGGATACTCCAGAATAGCCGCCACCTTGTGTTTTTAAGGCTGCATGCCATTAGCATCAATGGTATGCCCCAGGAAGTCTAACGAAGTTGTTCCGATTTGGCATTTTTGTATATTGATGGTAATTCCGTATTTCTGCAGTCTTCTAAAAGCTGTCTAGATGTTTCATGTGTTTTTTCGTCTGGGCTTTCTATCAAGCAGTCGTCGACATATGCAAGAACAAAGTCGAGCTCGCAGAACACGTCGTCGATGAAACGTTGAATGTTTGAGCTGCCTTCCTAAAGCCGAAAAGATTTCGAAAGAATCTGTAAAATCCGAACTGGGTTACATTAGCGTTACATTAGGGTTAATCATATGGTCGAATTCGTTCTTAGCAGTCCTTAATTTTTCAGGTGCTAATCGACGTACTTTGGAGAATACACGTTGACCTGTAGTCCTGATGTGATGTGTTACATTGCTGGTTACACATGATAACTTCAACGTCGCCTTATTCCGGTCCGGACACTTGTCAAGTATTGGCTGAAAATAAGAGTTAATTAAATGTTTAAGCCAAAGAAAACATAGGCTATAACCTGTAGCAGTGGTTCAACGTACGTACAGCTTTGTGTTGCCGTCAACTAGCCTCTTTTTGCAAGGGTCCACAAGCAGGTTGTGGTGACTTAGTAAATCTATGCTTATGATATGTATTTTCACATCAGCTATAATGAAAATCCAGTGTATGGGTTTGCGCAAGCCCACGTTCAAGAAGACGTATTTTTTTCCATACATGGC